>DWQT01000096.1:0-31327 GCA_018244895.1 Myscelus amystis hages | reverse complement strand
ATTTATTTATTTATTTATTTAAAAGATCACCAACATAAATAACACTAATACAAACACAAAATATAGAAGCAATGAGGAGTAGGTGAGTGCATTTACAATTACAGGTGACGACAACATGCAATTATTAAGAACGAGTAAACAGATAAAAAAATGAATAATTAAAAAGTAAATATTAAGTTCATTAAAACAATAATAAAATCATAAAATCGTTCACGTATGAATTAAATTACAATAACGCTTTTTTGTATAATACATTTTAATTATTGACACCTAGGAGATATTTTCTGTAGATATTTTGTTTGAGCCGCCGTTAGCAGGGCCCTGCCACCTAGACACATCTGAAACCACCATAATTAACGCTCGGAACAAGATTGTCAGCAATGTAAATGTATTATGTATATTTGTTATTTAAATTCTAATCATACAATGCTAAAAGAGATTTACCAAAAACAAGGAATATATTATTGTACTATTTGTACTGTGTATTTGATGTGTAATCTAAATATTTAAAAAATATTTCTAGACTCGATCATTTTAAATGAAAGTCAAACCGTCTTATAAATATTTAGAAGATACATTTATTTTAAGCTCAGATACAAACGAAGCTCTGGGTGATATCAAAACTAGTCGCAGCATAATAAATATTAAAATTTACATATTAATCGATCAAGCAGAGGTCGTGTATTCTAGATTCTCTATCCACTTACTACTCGTTATATTATTTCAAAACAATTTTCAAGGATGGCAATTTCAATGTTGTTTTTCAAGCTTTCTGAATTGTTTTTATAAGCCTTTTTTTGCAAACTGCAACCTGTTTTTTTCTTTATAAACCTACATTTGTAAATACGAGTACACTTCACGTCTTTTCAAGTGCCACTTACATACATGTAATATTTAATTTTTTTAGATGAACTATCACTTAAAAGTTTTATATAATAGATAACTTTTGCTGCTTTTTACACAACTTTCGCCTTTCTGGTGGTATGACACTGAAAGTCAACACAATATCTTATTAGAACATTTCAACTAAATAAGTAGGTATAACATAATTACTTGTACTACAAACTGATGTAGATATATTTTCTTAATGACGGCTGGGCGCAGAATAGAGCTTTCAGGTATAGATGTATTCACAGATTAAATTAAGATTTAGTACCCGATCAATCTTAAAACGTAATCACACGACCCGCAATTAAACTTAAGATTAACAAGCGCTTTAAGGTTGTAACTAGGCTCCGGTAACATCCAAACGCACTTGCTACTCTAGGTTAGGTTCGTATTGATATTTAACGAGGCTCGCTTGTAACAGTAAATGTGGCGGAAATAAAATAAAACGAAAATTGAAACGTACCGCTATATCATGGAAATGTTATTCTTTAAATATTATAGTTTATGTTTCCGCAATTTCAAATTTAGGCACAAATTCGGAGGAGAAAAATGCAATGTAATTTTTGTGTAAAAATACATTAAATAAAGGTAAAAATACATTATGATAAAGTATATCTAATAGTTATACACTCATACTAAATTTGATTTTATATTCAGAAAATACATACTACATAGATGATACATAACAGGTATTAACTGATCTATATTATGGATTTGTAATTGTGAGACAGTTTTTATGAGAGTAGCGAACGAACACGCAGCAGTCACGAGTAACCGCGGAAACCGACCTCTAACAGGGCTATAGGAATGTCAGGATATTTAGTGTCAATTCAGATAATAGCAGGTGTCAATGAGAATTAGTTGGTGGGTGTCATTAGTAACTGGACTGCAAGTATGGGACTGTTAGTAATATTAATCCATGGAGTACTTGTCAGTACATATAATGTACCTACCGCCCTGTCAGATTGATCACGGATCCCTTACTGCTTTTGAGGACTAAGAATGCAGCCTCTAGCAAGTATGTATATATGTATGTACGTGTAAAGTAAAAGTGACGGAGTAAACACAATTTTAATAATTGGCATATACAGAAACAACACGCAACAAAGTAACGAATATTAGACGAATTAAATATTAATCGGGAGCTAGGTAAAGTAAACATAGGCGAGTTAATAATAGTTTGAAAGTAAACGAGCATTATGGTTGGTAGATTACGTGTAAACAGGGCTGCAACTTTGTTTGAAGAAAAGGGCGCGGTGAATATAAATACATATTTCAAATCCAATATACTTTCCAAAATGTTAGAACGTTAGACGTTTCTAAAGTAATAAAAACATTTTCTGTAATGTGTGCAGAAGGAATTGTTGAAGGAATTATGTTCAATTGCTTCGTGTAGGTTCATCTTTGTATGACATATTGAAGACCTTATGAAATATTTGTTCAATTTACTGAATAAAGTTTCATATAGGGTCAATAAATAGTAGCTAGACAAGTATAGGATAAATAACAGAATGTCTAGCGCAGTGTTACATTCTGATGTCAGCTGATTGCAATGATAAGGCGCGCGAGTAAATCCTCTTAAAAAAAAAATATACGGTCCGAATTGAGTACCTCCTCCTTTTTGAAGTCGGTAAAAATCAATGGATAGGTGTTTTCCTTCTGTTCTATATGAATTAAAACTGACATTAAATTCTATGAGGAGAAAATTTCAGTGAAGATGGTGGTGAGTAGAAAATAAACGTGAATAAATAATAAAAATAAATTACTATGTTATCAATATAATACAAAATATGGAGATTGCGATTTAAAAAATGTGTTGTGGTAACCCTGTAAATATATTTCACAATATGGTACCGAGAGAGAGCCACGAGATTTTACGAGTCATTGAAGACACAATTTGTAACCATTGCCAAAGAGAATGGATTGATTACTTTTTAAGTTCTATGATTATATTTCTTGTAACTTTAATGCCTTGAGGCTAGGACACCAACTTTGTTTCATTTTATATATGTTCGTTGTTATTTACGAGCAACACATCTGTTGTGGCCATAAATATGTATAAAAATAAAATGCAATTAATTGTACGTTCGTCCCAATATGCCTTCGTATATCGGAGATTAAGCTAAAGAACTACAAGGTGAATGTATTATTTCGTAAATAACATTTTAAATTCGGATATTACCATCGTAACTTACTACACTTACATACTGAATTAGAATACACGCGTAAGTGCGTAATAATAGTAATTTGTTTTTTTAGATATAAATTTGACTTTGTCATTAAATATATAGGTTAAATTAACAGACTTAATTTATTGTAATTTACGTCCTAAGCACTAAAATTATTGGAATAGGTCACAATTATTAGTAGATTCATCTCATTGCGCTGAAAATACTGGCCGGGGTTACGCAAAATATTATTTTAAATAAAATCCTAAATGTATGCATAACAAAGTTTAAAAAAACAATGTTTGACTTTGGAAATAGAACTGGGTTTAAACGACAGGAGACATGAGATTATATTTATCTGCAATCAATTAGAAAAAGAATACTTATAAATGTAATGAAATATAATTTTTTGTATCGCATGCCAATCAAACGAAAAATGAGGAAAATGTATACAGTATGTACCTACACACCGTATATTAACAGATATGATATATGTACGTGCGAGTCTACAAACGATATTTACTTTGTATAATAAGTAGGTTGGCTTGAAACAGTAAATATTTAGTCTGCTAGTCTTCAGGACAGAGAAGAATTTTTTTTTCAGATATAGTAGAACGTTTGTTTCCGGCGCCGTTGGTGGAAATACAGTTGTAGTGTCGCGAATCTATCTAGCACTGTAGGTATTCAGTAAGTGTGTGCGTATGTAGCGTGATTAAAAATGGTGACTAGTATCAATGTTATTTTTTTGTACTGTAAATTATTTTAGTTGATAGAAAATTACGCACTGATTTTTTATGCTATAGAATGTAAACATCATATACTATGTGATGTTTAATAATACATACTTGTACTCTTGCCACAGAACAACAACCAATTTCCTTAACATGTTAAACGCATAATACATTTTATTTGACATTTTGAATGGACAAGATAGAAAAAATATTTAAGTCTCAACTGTGCCCGGTTTTCACGTCATAAGGTACCACATTAAATATTTACAAATTCCTGTAACCAAGAATCTATATTTTAATTCCCATCTCACCAACCATTCCTTAAACTTTCGTTCCCTTAAAGTACGAAACATGAATGATTTTATGTACATACTAAGTGTTTTATGACTTCTATTAAAACTTATAATCTAATATGAATATAAAATTATTATGGCTATAAAATTGAACGTAGGTATTAAACATGTATGTATATAGTAAGAAGAATGACCCAGTGCGTACATTCGTACACAGGTGTGCCGTGCACGGCGTCCCAGGCCCCAACGCATGCGGGGTGGGCTTTATTTGTTTAGGGTTTGGGTGTCATGGAGTAAGTATGTAAATGTGAAGCCGTACTGCTATTATTAATTGAGCATAAGCCGTCTCGGAAGCTAACAAAAACATAATTCTACTTATTATGTGTTACCTCAAATGGCGTTTCGTTTGCACAATTAATGATCTGTGCAGCGCTTAGCTAAGAGCCTGTCGCTCTGTTAAAGTAAATATGTACCTTTCTTTGCTAAATTTTAGTTACACATTAGTTATTCTTCGATGTACCTGCTGTGCGAAGTGTTGGCAATGCTTAAATAGGTTCAGCAAATAAACCGTTTTGAAAGTTTATAAACCCGCAATAATTATGATGGACTTGCTTGAGTAAGAACGACGGTCATTATAACTAATACATGCATTTTTAATTGCTTCAAAATCAAATAAACGGATAATTTTTCTCACGAGAGAGTAATGACACGTAAGTGTAAAGTTCAAACATATTAATGACCGGGTTTATGCAAGAGTGTTTATAACAAATAATGATAATTACAGTGCATGATCTTGTTAAAAATACAGCCATCATAATTGATTCAAGAATTGCGAGGTGACGTGTTTCAATTTCAAGTGGCTGTCACTTGGTGTTAAAGTTCGGTATGCAATAACCATTCTTACTTTTGGCTTTTGTTTATTTTAAAAATATGCGCCTATATCTAAACTAGAATAATTTCTTATTTTTTCCATCCTATGAAGGGTTTGTTTTAACTGCGTTTATTTAGATAACTTGAAAATAACTCCTTGTTTGTTCAGTAGGTACTATAAAATCCTATGAGTATGAGTGATCTGAGCGCAGTGCTCTTTATTATGTTGTCCAAGAAACATTGAAACGGGTGATGCATAATCCGCTTTATAATACTTGTAGCAAGTTATTGTGACGTTACAAAATTTATCGAAACATTACCGTAAAATGTTACGTGAGCGAGAGTAAGTATTTTGTAATCCTAAGTAGTGAAGCTGATGTCATACCGATTGGGAATCAGTCGATGACCCCCTGACCGCGCTGTTATAAACGCCTGCGTCTGCGGATGGACAGTGACTGATTTGTTAATTCGATGGAACGCATAAGTACTAGCAGTTTTATGCGTTAAGTAATTCTAAATATCGACGAAGAACCGAAAACATGTGCATGTAACGCCGCACGAGGAAAAGGCGTTTAATTATTTTCTGACGGCTGAACGTTGCGATGAACACACGTTACTTATGGGCACATTTTCATATCAAGTAGAATTTTGACCATTATTTTTAGAGAACTTTTATGATAAAGGACTATGAAGCGGTTATAGTGAAACGGTGTGCACATAAATATTATCAACTATTAACTGAGGTGCTTACCCGACTTTGCTAAGTAAATTTTATAGAGTATCAAGGAAGTGAAAACTCGAAGCGAAGATAGTGAATATCTAGTTGCGCAACGTAATTTTGTTTAACAACGAAGTGAAACCTCTTCGCTGATGATATAATACGTAGCATGCACTCCGCACTTAACTGGCGGGAAGGTTGTTTTTCCTGTCCTTTTTTTTATATTCTTGTCATAAGTGTGATTAGAGTGTATGAGTCATAATATGTAAACGTTTGTGTTATAACGTGTTGTCTCGGCTCCTACTGTCATACGACACATCGTAAATAAATATGCGCTACTTTCCCTTTAAGGATGTAGATACATATCACACTCGTTTATGAAATTCTACAATATTGACGCGGACAACGTAACGTGCACATTCAATAATCAATGAGCGTACAGTGACACAGGTCTAGTCATTCTACGCGCACACTTTGTTACTAGTATCCCCGGGAGTCACACCTTTCAGATATCTAGGTGCGGGCGTCATAGTACCTACACTATGTAAAAAAGTATTTTTGACCTTAATATTCCACGCGTTATTCCATTAATATTATATAAAATATTCTTAAAACAATAAATAAGTAAGTAAAGTTTATAATTTTTTGACTGTAATCTATTGTTGTCTATGAAATATTAACCCAGAGCTGAGAGGAGACGATTACATTTTAGTGTGCTTACGGCTATAAATACGTAGTGATCACCGCCGTCACTCTGGTCCATTTGTTATCTACAATCGCTTCAAGGCTATGAGCGTTAAATATGTTAATGCCTAGTACAGACCTGATGTTATCAACGTCTGTTGACAAAACAAATTGAATTAAACAAGTGTATTTGTAGACAAATCCGTCGTACTGAGAAAACGTTAAACGGTCTCGGATTCTGAGAACGATGACGCATTGAGATAAATTTAGTCCTTTTTTATAGCAACAGCGTAAATTGTTATGTATGTTGTTCACACATACCACGCGTCAGTGCGTACTCTGGGTACATTCGTAAGGGTTCGGTAGTGAATTAATTGAAGCACTTGTTATTTTATTCAATGGATTATTGTCAACGAGTCATAAGCATTTTTATGAGTGGTTAAAGATGTATGGATATTGTCATTACCACAATACCGTCATACATTAACGTTCCTATAGTGGAAGTTAAATATTTCTCATGTGAGCGCGAGATCAATGTGTCATGGACATGTCGTATTCACTATGATTATGTTGACAATTACAAAGAGATTGTATTACAATTATAAAATTACGGTATTTAAGCAATTGATCAAAATTATAAATATGTATGAACTTGTACTTATTTATGAGAACATATTGAGAGTCTTATTGCTATTCAAACTTGTTAATTCCTGTCAGAAATGACTATTTTCAATTAGAATGAGACATGTTAATATTTATTATATTTTTATTGCATCCTGTCGATGTTGTCATACGAACGTGTTACAGTATTAATGAGAAATAAATAATCCATATCCTAAATCAAATATAATACTCGTCAAGGTTTCCAATTGGCCTGATTAATTAATTAAAAATGAAATAAATTAAACGTATTATGTTAATATGACACATTAATACTTTAAGACTGGAAAATACGGTCATTTATTGCAAGAGATGATTAATACCTTACATTTTCCCTTTGTAACCCTTAATTTTTTCGGTACAATATAAATGAATACAAAAAATAAGCAGAACATTCAACACGTATATAGGTAGCATAACACATTCGCATTATTAGATATGTGAAGAACAAAAGAAAAAATATTGTTCTTTATTAGTCGTAGACTTTCAGAATTAAACATTTAGACTCTTATATGACGTAGTCCAGTTGGACATTTACATCATTTACATCTACGCTTGGATCAATAAAATGACTTTTTAAATGTGAAGAAAGTAGGAGAGAAAAGATAATAAGAGAGAGAGGAATCTACATGCAACCATTGGATCTTCCAATAGAGCCATAGGAATGAGACTGTTTGTTATAATTTTTTTTTATAATATTAAACATTTGAATTCCGATAACTTTGTTTTGAAATAATCAATAATAACGATTTTTATCATTTCAAATGATTGATTACATGTTTACAGTCTCTACCTTCTTACCTTGTAAATATTCGCTTACCATTTATATTAAATATAGGTATGTCGAAATGTTTTTAACTATTTATTTGTAAATTACGATATAGGTTCTCATCTAATGGAACCGTTAATTTAATTTCGAATTTCGTGTCAAAAACATTTGTTAGCGTATGTAGATGTCTGGGAGACAGCCTGAATGATGAAAAGTGAATAATGCACATTTGTTACAAAAAAAACCTTATTAGAATGAGACCCGGACGCAGTGCATCATAAGAAGTCGCCATCGCGTTGTAAATCTTCGCGTTGTTATATTTGGGCCTAGCGTTATAGCCCATCATAAAGAATAACCTAAAATACTTCACAACCTGTTCTCGTTTACTTCATTTAATAATCGTAAACTAATTCAGTTACAGTTTTGTGGATACCTACTTGCAACTGACCTTCGTAACCCATCTGTGTCTAGGAAACGGATGACACGCGGCCTTATTTAAAATGTTCGTCGAATCTAATCTAACTGTTGTTTTATTCAAATAGTCTAGGCTGTATTCTGCCCACGCTGAAATCGGCGCATTTAATTCATTAGGGCGCGGCACGTAGTCATTGTTTTTATAAGAATAGCATTCAAAATAGTTTGAACCGTGCACCGCAGTGGCTGTATGCTAAGTATACCTAGTAAATGGTCGTTTGATTTATGAACATTATTTTTACATAATGGCACGCTTACATGCTATGCTATGAGCGCGCGCCTCGCTTATTAATAAGTTGACGGTTCTGATAATTATTACGATCGGTAGGTACTGACGCTATGAGGTTATCAACTCGTATTGCTATGATAATAAAACTCTGATCAGGTGTAATTATCATTTAATATACTGGCTTCATGAAAATCCGTATCCAATATTATGTCTATTGTTAGAACGACACCTGGCGCCGTGCGCGGGGACGCCCACTATGTCAGGACGGTCGATTGTTACAATTTATAAATTTTAATACAATAATATAATCTAACATAATCGATTATTCGATTAATTATGGATGACAGTTGTCGGCCATTTTGGAGTGTTGTCTGAGGTTTCGGGCGGTATCTGCGCTGAGGACGCGCTTGATGGCGGCGTGGTTGAAACCAGCGATTCCTAAACTATACATACTTAGTATTTTCCACATTAACAAAAAAAGCCGAGTTAAATTTTGAAAAGAACATTGCCAATTTGAAGCGGTAACACATTAAAAGCAATGTTTACAAGTCTCATTTGTACACTACATACCAATAAAACGGGGCTCGTACCTACGCACGGCATCAAAGTAATTTATAAAATTACGCTTAGTATGTCGGTACATACAAAATTGGCCCTCAATTATTTCCGTAAATAAATATCTTATTTACTCTCGATACATTAACGTAACATAAATTATTTTTGTAATGATTTTATATTACCGATTGGAACCTTGACAACGTCTTAAGTCCAATTATTGAGCGGTTCGGCAACGATCACAGAAAAAAATAAAAGATAGTTCGTTTTCAATTGAACATTCTGATGATTGGGATCGAAAGATGACGTTTCTAGGAGTACATATTTCTCTAAGTTTTCTAACTCATCTCCGTCGATGTCTCATCGCGCTTTTAAACTCGAATGTATCATGTGTTTTCCATAAATACTCGTAATAATAATTTGCCGTTGAATATCACTAGAAAGCAACGTACTCACAACCTTAACTAAGACATGACATCATTAGAGGAGAAGTTGTGTTAGTTAATAATGCACCAGTTTACAAACGTGGAAATCACCATCTATTGACAGATGCAGACATTTATTGCAACAATACGAGTTTCAGTGGTGATTCACAACCGATCGAAGAGTGTTAACATAATGGACTATAAGTATTCAAGACGCTGAGACTGGCTGGAGACATTACAGGTGGGTGAACATAACAAAGAAAATATAGGTAAGTAATAGTCATTCTTCTGTTATTAGTTACTTAGTGCTTATTATAATTCTAACTTGTGTATCCACTTATAAAATGCAGTTGAGATAGTGTCTAGGTATATATAGGATGCCATATCTACAAAATTATGCCTAGTTTAAATTAATATAGGTAGCCGTAAATATATAAATAATTATTTACATTTTTATTATTATAACGTAACGATCGAGATTTTAGTTGTGATTCTATTGGTGATAACAGGAAATTTCCTACAGTAAGTTCATCATCTCATAATATTGACAAAGGGTATGTGAGATTAATACTTTTGTTTGCAAAGAAAAAAATCACATTAAATAGTTTTTGTTCAATAAGTGCATATTCACATATCGTTGACATAAGCAAAAAAGCTTTATTGACTAACGATAAAAAACCCAATGTGGATTAGTTCCGTAGACAATGAATGTGTGTTTTGACTCTCAACGATAGTTTTTATAAACGTGCATTCTTGTTGCTTACCTACTACATAACTTGTTTGTGACTTTGCTTGTCAGTAGATGTAGGTTTTAGCTTTACGTATTAGAATTCGATAACTGGATGACTTACATATAAGAAGATACGTATTGTCAATCTTTTGTCTGACTGTTGCGCTGGTTTATTTTTAAAATTGGAATATACCTAATTCAGTTGCAAATAATCCCGATGACAATTTAAATGTCGAAAAAATTGCGATATATTATTCATGTTATATATGCAGTAATCGGGTACGTACTATTTATTTATTTCCTTTTGTACCTACAGATATGTAATGGCGGTTGTTTCTCCCGGTACATAAAACTTGGAATCACTCAACATTAGAATGTGTAGAAAATTATTGTAAATAATATTAAATCATTTATAGTACGTTTTAGTCAGAAAGTAAATAAGCAATTTATTATTCAGCGGTGTCGCGTCATCCATGTACTATATTTACATTGCGACTTGATTGACTTCTTATATTACTAAAAAAAGTAAAATACATTTGTCTATTCAGCTAGAGAATTAAGATAATTATAACCTACTCTTACAATGTAGTTAAGTTATACTAGACTGTTTGCATTTTGTATTATAGGTATTTCGGCACGTAGACAACACAGGTTTGTTAGTTTATTTTACTGATTAAAAAATCATGTTTATTTTAATAGATAGGGAGACCTGTCGAGGTAATAAAAAGTCAAGATTAATTCTAAACATTAACGAAGTCACGGGAAATATGTAGTGCGTGTGATATGGGCGATGATCTACAAGATTGTGGCCGGCCCGTCGGATCAGTGGCGACGCTCAAGGAGGACCGGCCGATTCCGGAGCCGGAACCGCGCGGCGCTCGCCGTGGCGCTCGCACCGACCACATTATAGATACATATTCACAATGCATTTACTTGCACTCGCTATACTGTGAATCGAATCTTAATCTCCGTTTTTATATCATCGTCAAAATATTAATAATTATGCGATTATTCACGTAATACCGGTGTGTAGCCATTTAAAACGCGTTATAATTACATTATAGAATTTATTAATCGATAATATTTATTTTGAAATTGATCGTATTAATAAATCGATGGTTATTGCACTGATGTCACTTCATTTAATCAACTACGAGCCTCGCGAGTGATAAAAATAACTAGTTTTTAATCTATTAGCGGGCGTGCTATTTCCTTCATTCCATTTCGCAAAAAATGGTATCATTAATATTGCTAACATAGAATTTGAAATACTTACGATCGATTACCTTGAATTATTTGGTTATATAAGATAATAATTGAAATGAATATGTTGCAAATACGAGTAATGCTTACCTACAAAATTGGTTGGATAGTATGATTTTAGTGATTTTTCTGTTTAGCACAGATCAGATCGAGTTGTCTAAGTATTCATGTTGACTTATTTTAGTATCGTTGGAGACAGACGAGTCAGTGGTAGTAACGAATAAAATTACAAGTTAGCTGAAACGGCTTACAAGAGCTATGCCGATGGGTGCTATGGTCATTCACGTTGAATGAATATTTTTCCTCTATCATTACTGTAAGTGTGGTTCGCTTTCACTATCGCCCGTCAAGTGACGATGTGACAGCATAATTAAGCGCGTCGAACATAATCACGCACGTCGCGTGGCGTGTATTCGCAACGGCCTGGACACAAAAAGAGCGGTCGTGACCCCGGCCGAACTGCCGGATGTATCGAAAGTGCCCATCACTGACCGCCCGCGGCTAGCACCGTAATGCAATTTTGAATTATGTGACAGTTAATTTTTCTAATTGACAAAACATAGCTTCGTCGGTGTTACACGAGAGGATCCAGCGACTTTAATCGCGCTAATGGCGACATCGTAACCGTCAAGTAATGATTGCGTCTGTCAGCGGAAATGATTTTTAATTTGGTCTGTAGGTGTAGTGTAGTGTCATCAATGCGTGTCATAACGACTGTTCGGTTATTAAGTTGGGAAAATATACATTGATTTCTATCTACGATATGTTATCGCGCGTTATTTTTGAAATACACATTGAAAAAGTTGTGCTGAAATATTGGCTAATGATGTTAAATTATTTTAATTCTTGAGGTTGCTTATCTGTGATCGATTAGTTTGTTTAATCGTGCCGTAACCGCTATGCATAATTTAATTTTACTATAGTCATTGGGTCTAAATTTACATAATATCTAATCTTAGTGCACATAAATAGCAGGTGAAATTTGACTGTAGCGAAATTATACACAATTGGAGTCGCTGCTTTATCGTTTGTCACAGCTAATTTCAATATAGCACGTGATTATTAAAATTGCATATTTAATAATAACAGTAGTTTTAGAACGATTTAATGTTACTCTTAATTTAATGTTCCCAATAAAAATATTAACCATATAAATAAGACAGAATTAGTAAAGATGATGATGGTTAATGATTACTTACATGCATAGAATTTATTCAGTTTACTAGAGATTTAGAATACTGATGAGTCGTGTAATCTACCAAAATAACATTAAATATTCATAAGTATATTATAATCTTTCATAAGATATGTAGAGATTTGAAAAGTATTTTGTACACTTAGAGTGTAAATATTTTGGCGCAGCATGTGTGTCTGGTGGTGCATCGAGCTGCACCAGAATGGAGGCTCGGTGGGCGAGGTTAAGCGATTGCTTAGATCCGCGTTCACCTTTCATTGTGTAACCGCCGCTCGGGAGGGGCGCCGTGGGAACCGCCGAAAGCTCGCGCAGCTTCCGCCGCAGCGGCCGAATTAACCTAACGATGCATCTCGCGCCGCCGCCTCCTAATCCAGCGCATCAACAAACAGTCCTTCATTCACATTTATCTATATGAAGTTTCCTTTATTGTCAAACAACTGGGAAGATCTAATATCTCCGTAATGACCTCCGCTATTCGCTTAGTTTTCGATTAATATTTAAGTAAGTATTTCTCAATTTCAGATGACCGTGTACATTATACGAGGAAGTCGATATAATCGCCCCGAAGTACCGGCAATACTGTCATAGGTAAATATCTACGTCAATTAAATACCCATTTTGTTTAATTCATAGAGTTATAGATAATTATGGGGCTAGTTCGTCGAGCGGTACGTGTATTAGTTATGCAGTCGATTGGCGGAGCGAAGCACGGGTACGAGCAATGTAATGGTGAAGGCTTACAAAGGGCTCGGTGAAATTTATGATATGAATTCGTATTGTTTTGTAATTGTTTCCAAACAGTGCAGAGCGGTAGAATAATTCATAAGCGCCGTTGTTCCCAGCGGCGGCGGCGTTGTTCGCGCGGCGACAGCTGAATAGGGCAATGGTGGCGGGCCGTTAGCGCGGCGGGAGGGTGACGGGGGTCGGAGGCAGGGCGGGGGCGCGTGGCGCGGGCGGCGCGCGAGCGACGCGGCCGAGGGCGGAGCACCTGAGCGCGCCCTGACCTACGACCTGCGGTGAAAGGCGCCTGCGCACGGGCACGGGCCGTGCCGACGACATAGCATCGCGCCAACCTCGCAACTGCAAAATAACCGTATTTTGTTAACAAAACGGTTTTAACTGAAGTTGAATTTCCATTTGTGCACAGATGTAATATCGCGATATTTGTTTCTGTCCTTATTTCCACTGTTCATCTATGTATGTGTATTAAGCGTTAGTAGGATACAATTCACATTGAGTACGGGGTGCACATAAATACGCTGTTATGATTTTACTATTATCGTTATAAACAATTAATTATTTTATATTGATATATTCGTTGCGAAACTGTCCAGACAAAAGGTAAACATCAACACACTCTAGCCGACCAGAGATAGACAAACAGCGCTGTTGTTGGGTGTCTTAACACGATATCAACGTGTGAGATGGTCCGTAATGACGCAACTTTCACTTACCTACATGTAAAATAAATCGCAAGGCGCCGGTTACACGCGGAAATGAAGATTGATGACTGGCTCAAAAAAACTATAATATCGTGCACTAAGCGTATACGTGTATAATGACTACGACAAAATGTCTTTGGGAAGTTACTTTAAGGAAACATTGGTTCGCATAATTTCATTACTTATCTAGGACAATAAGAAAGTCAATGAACTCTACTTACCGTACTTTAATCGAGGGCAGGTGATAGGGTAATTAATATAAACTTGTGATAATATTTGTTGAGCTTACTCACTTAGAATAATCTTGTGTAATTATTCTATTTACTACAGCTCGATGATAACTTAATTAATAAACTGGTAACGTGTTGAATATTTATGCAACGAGAGACTTGAAAAAGTTAAGTATGATAAGTCTCACATGTTAGGAAAAATGATAAATGTTTATCATCGGTGTTGTCGTTTACAATAGGTTCCTTCATGAATTCTTTCATTCATCGCTGTCTGTGTCTTTACATATTTTAATTAACGGTCGACTGAGTTGGGCACATCGAGTGACGTTATCAGTAACGGGCAAAGTTATAACAGAAACAAAATAGCGTTTTTTATACAGAATAAAATTACAACCATATCCGTTTTCTTTTCAGTATTAGTTATACGTGTTATATTGTTTATACATACTCATGTTATCGATCACGGAAACGATGCGTAGCCGTAAAATATTCGATGACATCATTTTTCTACGTACGTTACGTATCATAGAATGCATCTTTCTGGTTTGAAACCACAGTGACGGAACTAAGTATTGTGTGGGATGCCTAACACTTTTCACGAGTATAAAAACAAATACTTCACATTGAAATCATTAAGTATAATTTAGTTGTAAGTAATTGAAAAAATATTTGTTACGGCAGATTACAAAGTGTATTATGAAGATCATTCTATACATATACCTGTGTTAAAAATAGAAGTCTGAACATAAATTCACTTGGTCAATAGCGTGAGTTTGCAGCTTTATATTATTATCTATAGAAGCTTAGTATAACATCGAAATCGATTATATAATATCGGTAATAATAATAATAGCACGACAGGTTTGTAAGGACAGAGATATTTGGCACTCGGTGCTTTCTGCCTACCAAGTTAGGGACCTGACGTCTTATGTTTTGTTATGACGTCTTATGTCTTATATTATGACGTATTATGTTTTGTTAATAATGATAATTTATTATATAATTTATTTACACATCTATATTATCATTATAATCTTAAAACTTTATGCCCTGACGTTTTTATATTAGAACCGCAAAATTTGACAATCAGGAATTTGTTATGATAATAACTAGAATTTTCGATAAAAACAATGTATAAATTTTATCTAGCTATATAAGGGTAACTTGTAAGGGAAAATGTATTTAAGTTAGCGTACGAAACATGTCGTGTGTTATAATAATTATGATATTTATGTAATACAGATAATTCAATGCAAGTGTTAGAATAATACAGTCATAATCATAAAAAGATATCACAACGGACTCAATAAAACAAACAAACCAGGATCATAACGTTTATGCAGTACGTCGATACAAAATATGTCTGAATCGGAGCAGTGAACAGAGGGTCATAAGGCGATGAATCCTCAACTTTCATTAGACAACCGGTTGTGCCTGATTTGTCTTGCGCTCAGCAACTCTATAATTGTTCGGAAGTCGCTATCTTGAAAGTGAATTACGCAAAGCAATAATTGAAAAGACTCTAACTGTCGATTGACGTAAAACATGTATTAATTATCATGTAAGGTTATAAAGTGTTACTCGTAGTTATGGTTGCAAGAAGGTCCGACCTTTGAACTCGGATAGTGGTTTTAAGGTTCCACTAAAAGGTCTAAGCCCTTATAATACATAATATAATTGGTAAGCGTAATAATATGTGTGCCGAAGGTAAAATCGTTTTGCGGCGATGTAGAGTTAATAATATACAAGTTGAAGCCCTTTCACCCTGTCATAATAATTATAGAGATAAGACGTGACGAGTGGCTGTCGCGTTTGAACTCTATCCGAGAGCGATGTAATACAGTTCCCTATATCTATTAATATTATAAGATTTTTCTTTAAAGACGGAAATTTATTCCAGGAGTTTAATTTTGATATTTATCTTGAAGGTTATTAGTACTTACAAAGTACGCGCAAAGTTGTTGACTGATATCGGGGTCAAGGATGGCACCGATATTTGATTGTCGCTCTGACCTGTGTCAGAGCATGTGTTAAAACTTCCATTAATGCAATCATGTTAAATTCTCTTTTAAAGACAAGGTGTTATTTTACTTTCTCGTTAACAGATCAAATAAATAAACGCCAATAAAAATGCAGTTCGACGACAAAGACATTGTATCTGGTTGATTTTATTATCATGCTACTTTGGTTCAAGTAATAACTATAAAATTACATTCTTTAGTAGCTCTTAAATTTCATTACATTGGCGAGTCAGTGATAAGATGTAGCCTTCCCTTTCCATTTATATATGAGCAAAAATTTTAATAATTTACGAGTAATAATGTTTGGTAGTTTCTAATGAAAGACATTTTTGTTTTACACATATTCTTCTGTCTTGATATGAAAAAAACACCTCATACACATATGTAGGTCCTTTGAATTAATCCTAATGTAATAAATGAAGTTGAAGTAAACTTGAATAATAAATATTCTCTAAGTTATCTGACTTAAATCTATAGATATGTTCACCTACAACTTATGCATTTTGTTGTAGATATTAAAATATAGAATTTAATTATTTACTCGTACTTGTATACGAAAAAGTAGAATTAAAAGATGCACCAAACAAGTTTATAACTATGAAATTTGAAGTAGGAAGATATTATGTAGGTAGTGCTTAAAATATCAAATTGTACATTTGTATAAGGAAAATTTAAAAAAAAGCGAAATGGTGAAAGGCTTTGAGGCATTATGAAATTGAAATGAAGATAGGCATCCTATTATGGTTTTAAAGAACCATTACGCACATGCTTGTTGTTTGCTTGGTAACGCAAAGTGATTTTCTATTGTTATTTTTACGAGTTGATGGGCCACGCGAGCCCGCGGCGGTTCCCAGCCGAAATCTACACCTCGCCCGCTCACCGAGACCTGACGCTTCAAATTAACTATCTGTCTAGTAATTTTCGCAGCGGCCACAGTCGTACCTACAGTTTTGGTTTAATTATTCAAATTGCAATGAAAGTTGTATTTATTCCGCATTTCGTGAGCTAATGTGAAATATTTAGTTAACGGAAATGGACTATAGGATATGATAAGAATTTCAGATCTCTGATTTGCGTCACGCTTTTAAAGCGGTTCTATAAGTCCACTGTTTAGTTGTCTTATCATATTTATGTCTTAAAAATATGAACTAAAGAATTATAACATAAAATATCTACTTCAAAATTATAAACGTACTATGCATTTTTAAGGTTTTTAATTTCCTTAGGAATTGGTCGAGACTAAGCTAACTATATATCTCGAAATGCACATATTACATTCAAACAATAGTGAATCCAGGGCATTGTGAATTACTTTTCTGAATAAAATTAAACGCATCATAAAATCCTATTAGCTACATCCGGAGCCGGAGCTTACCATACCGAATCTAATTCTGACATATCAATGTCACGAGAATACAATCGATGTACTGTGGAGAGCCCACGCTAAGCAAATAAAATTCTCAGCGCAAGCATTTCCGGTTTAAAAAATCGAATTATACGTACCTAGCATACGGAAATTCTTCAGACGTTAAACAACGCTAACCACAGAATCTTTATTGATCAGTGCATTGATTACGCAACTTATCATAACCTCTTCGTGAGAAATTGAAATTCAAGTCATCGCATTTAGAGAGCCGAAGAATATATTCTGATGGGTTTTGAGCGATAATTGTTGATATTGCGAGCTGTGCATAAAAGGTAGAGTAGACAGTTTTTAGCTTTTAGGTACTAATTTACAATTCCTGATGCTCAGTTTAGTATCTCATCACTAGCTCTATAGCGATCACTAATAAGGTTTTTATTACAGTCGATCCATTGGCAATCTCTTTGTGTTATATTTTAAGGTTATAAACAGATGTTGCGCAGATATGAAGCTCATTAATGGTAGTGTAGACCAAGGCTCTGTATCTCCCACGCAGTTTATTGTACGTGTCATTTAAATTTTGCAACGAACAAGTAACATCCACCGGTATGCCGATGGCAGCACAAGAGGATGTATTTAAAAAAATCTTACTTTTATGAGTAACTTTTAAGCCTAACTAACTCTAGTGATGTTTCGCTCCATAAAGATAAAGCCCGCCCGTTTAATAGAATGATGTTTTACAAGTTTCAAAAATAATTTTATCTTGTGCGTCGAGATTAAGAGTATAATTGAGCAATCACATAATTTACAAGAAATAGCACTGCGTGTGCGAAAACAAATTTTTAGTCACACATTTGGCTCGTAGTGTTGTCTCATTTTATTATTATTGTTGTTGTAAGTGCAATGGGAAATGAACTTTCAAGAAAAGTGTACCTTATGCGCTGTCATGGCACGGCAGCGCACAAAGAATTCAGCCTTAACCCCGGCGTATAATTTTAAAGTGTTGTTAACGTACTAAAAGGCACTTTGTATCTTAAAATATCTAGTGTTTTATTTAACAATGAACAATATTTATAGAGTAATAAATGGCACTAGTACGGTTCTAGCGTATTTGGAGTAAGCACGCGATTTCAGATTGACCTAATAGGGAAGAAAGAGAGAGTTTTCTTAACGTTAATATAAATGGGCAATAATTATGACCCGCTAGAGAGGAAGGCCGTTCGCCCGGTCACGCGCGCATCCACCGGTCTCTTTCTTAGAATTCTATGGCTTGCTCGAACCACAAATCGAATTCGTGAACTTTTCTGTGCTATCACAGAATTAAAATGTATTTTGTATCGGGTGCACAGTCCTTGTAGTATAAAAGTTGATAAGTCAATTTGTAACACGTATCTAGTAATACCTATCTTAAATACAAAAACGCATATAATTTAAATAAATCCCTTCACGTAAAAACAGTTTGATGATTTTTATTGTCTCGTCGTAATAACGTGAATAGACGGATTGTTTTTGATTTCAATTTGACGGTTCAATAGATAATTTTATATGACGGTGTATTCTCGGCCCATATTCTTGTTTAATTTTAAGTTTCAATTCGATAGTCATCCCTACTCGCCCTACAGAAATCAACTCTGTTCTATTGTTCATTCATTTATGTCCTTAGGTCATGTTCATCGTAATTGGTTCCAGAACGTTTTCAACATATCGTAAAACTTAATCGAAATGATTTTTAATTTGACTTTGTCCACTAGGACTCGTCACAAATCGATAACAATAAATTAATATTGCGAACGTGACATTTAATATGGATATGAATAGCAATTTGTCTTGTCTTTAATCGTATTTAAAATTATGTCACTTATAATTATGCATAGGGAAATGGAGCAATAAGTTTGGATTGATTTCTTAGATACTATATTTGTCTTCTAACGGCAAATTTATTTTAGATGTGTCTTAAGTTTTTGTATAATGCCCATAAATTATTATAATAATGTCGTTTATATGCTGAAAAGTGATCTACTTTGTTTTAAATTGAGCTTAATGACATACTTGGAAGCATGTTTACTCATGTCGGCACATAATAGACTTTTAAGCGATCAGTTTCTAATATTATTAAACGAAACCGAAACCAAAAGGAAACCTTGAAAAAAAAATTGAAATCTTATAGTGCATAGTACTTAGCACTTAGTTTATATTATTTGTATGTCATACACCAATTATGTTTGAATTTGGGATTTAATAAATAATTTGAATTGACACCGAGATGATGTTTTTTTTGTCTATGAATTATTTTCTGAACACATGGACATAAGATTTGGGAGAGAAACAAAGCGCCTTTTTAAAGGAAATGTAAAAGTACCTACTTTATCTCGCTCAAATTCTGTCTTTCACGGATCTATGTATATTTAGAGATTTTAGGTAAGTAAACCGAAAAAAATATTTTCAATGTAAAAATAATAATATCTTAAGTGGATATTACTATAATATGTTCATATGCCGCCTATAATTTCAAAATTAGGTATATAATCTTATAGTATTAGGTGTTATTTTTCTAAAGGTATTTATTTTTTGATTTGATTCCTACGAATGTAGTTAAGTAGAACTAAAGGCAAGGCCGCAATTTTGCGGGCTATCTTTAGTCCATAGTCATAATAGTTACAGGATGTAGACGTATCAATTTACCAACCAATTTGTAACTACGCAATAAAAATAGTGTTCGTGTTTTGACCTTGTTATTAATAATTCGGGTATACCCATAGTTTATAAATTAGTACACCTTCAACAGGTAAATAAATAAATATCCTCGTAGTCAATAGTGAAACCCTGTCAGAATTACCAGATCGCTAGACTGTTTTTCTGTTATAAATTGTCTCATAATTTCCAGGAAATAATCTTATTATGCGACTCCTTAAACCGTCTTAAAAGCAAAAGCCTCGCGTTTTAAAATTGTGATGCAATTATTTTAAACGCTGACATTGAAAAAGACAAGTTAAAATAATCCGAGAATTCCAAGTGCCCTTCACTTTGTTCTTGCGCTGATGCATTGTGATGGCCGATGTATTTAGACCGTATGAATTCAAGTCTGATACTTAAATCCGCTTAAATACTATATCTATGTATTGCGCGGTAAAATTTCACGCGCAGGAGCGTCCGACGTGATCCTTTTCGCAATAGATCGCTAAAAAATAAATATCTATAGTGAAGTTGTTTATAATCAGCTATGCTTATCGGCATCTCGCGACATTATAATTAAAGCGGCACCTGATGACCTGACAGGACTGCATTTAAAGGATAAATAGTATTTCAGCCACCATTGTATCGTTACGATCTCTTTTGTAAGGTGTTACGAGCTTAAATACGGAGGCAAATATTTATAGAATTCGCTCCCTATCTTGTTGACTATTTATTTCAGTCTTCGACGAATATTTCTTTATGGATCCAATGTGTTTAACATAAAACTGCATAATGTGTTGATACTTAATTAAATGAAAGGATAAAACAAAACAACATACGTTTCAAGTACATTTATTACACTATTTAAAATATAGGTATAACAGTACCGGTCGAACGTATTGGTGCAGATAATATTGATTGTAAACAAGAAATTTAAGAAAACATTATACGACTATGGATAGGTAGATGCCTATGTATATAACTACTGTCAAACTAAGTTATGAATAAAATGGAGTGTATTAAGCACATTTAAATTGTATTCAGACGACCATAATGTTTAAAATCGTTGCTGGTGCTCATAAAAAAATCCTAAGCAACATTTCTCCAGCATCCTAAATGTATTACGAGACATTCTAACTTATGATATTGTATTGAATAATTTATCGATGTCCCCACAAAAGTTGTAAAAATTAAACAATGTAGCTTACTACGGCAACTGCATGAATAGGTATTAAAAACAATATTATTGACATATTTGTTCATGCACTCTCAAAATAGAGATAAGATATAATTACTTATGTTAAAACATATCCGTATTTATAAGAAGATTTAAAATGTTTGTCTCATGAATCTTAAATGTGAGATAATCAACACGACATGACAGCTAAATGGATTCACACTACACTTACCTTCGTGCAGGACGATAAAAGCATAGCTGAATATGTAAATGAATAACAGTCTTGAACGAAATGTGGGCAGACACGTTGACATTATGCTATCGAACTAAGTAACGTTACCATTTTAAACAATTAGTCGGTGAAAGTATTATGTCCATGCATTTTTAGCCAGTCACACGGGAGGCCACTCTACCACCAGACGCATAAAAACTGAATTAGGATTAGACCAATAAAACGGCTTAGCAATCTAGATGTTAGTGCTTGACTGATCAGTCTAGATATTGCTGCAAATTAAATGCCAGATTCCCAGTGACTAAGTTCAACAAAATAGGTACTAGGTATACCTATATTTTGAATGTGATAATTCCTTATTGATTTAAAGTTTAATCCCATTAGTTCGTTGCGTCAGAAACTGTTTGGAAGTTGCCGTTAAGTACCGATGCATTTTCGTTACTACCGCCTTCAATTTGTAAAGTTATTTATTTGTCTATTCATTATGCTTTAAATATTATTATCACACAAATCAGGAATGCTACGTAATACCTGCATGACATTTAGGTACGACATGTAATTATACAGACGGAATGGAAACTTTTATGATTTGATTTAGTTTTATTGCATTTTGTATTCAATTTCGGCGCGTAATTAAAAAACTAGAATCTATAAATGGACATTTGTTTTTATACATAAAAATCTTGTACCTTAAGCTATATATATATATCCAATTTCAGGTTATATGGCCCGCTTGTCGACGCAGACCTTCGAAAATTTTCAAAAGCCTCCCTGTGTTACAGTCTTTATGTGAAACAGTAAACCTTCATATACATAATTATGTCGATATGTAAGTATCTTAAATCTTGAATAAATGAGGCGATTCTTGTTGAAGGTTTTATGGGCGTAGCAGGTTAATGACATAAACGTACGCTTCCTAATCTGTGTGTATTATTAAATAACATAGTGCACTTAAATGACATTTTTACAGTTTTTCAGATTTTGCTTTTTCTATTTAAAATTTTAAGATTTCGGTTTTTTTTTAAGTTTTTGAAAAGGAAATTTAGAAAATTTTCACGTATTTATAAACCGAGAGCTAACAAGAAGAACACTGGAGTAACATTACACTACCCTTTTAGTTGTTTACATATTTAGTGAATGTTGGTCACTTAAATTTCTCAAGAGATGTAGCAATCGCAAACGATAAAGAATCTTCTAGCGCTGCGGAGGTGGCGCATGGCAGCCGGAGGTGAGGAACGTGGCAACAGGGCGTGAGATAGCGGCGCTGATATCCGCTGCGCCTCGATCGCACGGCGCTCGTCCGCGAGTGT
Organism: Myscelus amystis hages; assembly: GCA_018244895.1. Classification (NCBI taxonomy): domain Eukaryota; kingdom Metazoa; phylum Arthropoda; class Insecta; order Lepidoptera; family Hesperiidae; genus Myscelus; species Myscelus amystis. The sequence continues at coordinate 8,227 of DWQT01000096.1, read as the reverse complement.
CGATTGTCTTGCTACGCTGCGCGCTGCTGGGATATCGCTTCCTACGTGCTCTGGGAAAAATCAGTATGTGTAAACAGAGATTGTGCTTTTTACGCTTAATTTTCGAAGGGGTTTAACACTTAGCATTACTCTAATAGCACGCTTAGTTATTGAATAATGTACGTTTCTAGTATTTGTCTACTTAACATATTTTGTCATTTATAGGACGATATATATGATATATTTTTTCAAGATTATTTATGGTCGTTATAATTTAGAGCTATTATTGTTCCTTACTACTTGGACTTTCTATTATTAAGAAAATATATGCTGCCTGCATGTACAAGTGATGCAAATGTAATCTAGTATAAAAATGGCATCTGCTATTACACTTTAAAAATTACTAACAACGCCCTTTGCTTCCAAGGCGTAGCGCGCTTTGCATTCATTGCTTCGCGCCCTAGCAACTTTATTTTATTTATTAAAAATATTTGTTATATTTTAATTTTACAGCTCCTGTTTAGTATAAATAAATAGAGCCTGTAGTGGTCACTACGTTTTACTCTAAATATTTTAAAGGAATGATTTAGTATTGACTACATATTCCGTTAAATTATAAATACAGCACTTCAAATAGATGATTAACATCTAAGTTTTACTACCCGGTTGTATGTTTATAAGAATTGCTTCTAAAATGTAAATATTCCTTCTTAACATGTGTATGAATATTGAATAATTTAGTAAACAAGAAATTAATCGTTCCGTTAATCCAGTTCAAAATGAATGCAATATTTTACAATATAACAGCAATCGAATGTAGTTACCAGTGTTACAAATGATAGTAATCTTAATGAAGTAATACATAAAGTACGTTCGCTCTGTGAAAAATATAAGTAGGTGTACGTATGTATATATAACATATGTATATGTGTGTAACCTCTACTTAGCAAATTGGCGTAATAAGTATGCTTTGTAAAAATGTTAAGTGGTTTCTGTACACCGATTTTCGAATCGACACCTTCTAGTAATTAAAGTTCGTCACGCGATCGTGAGAACAGAAAATAAATCTTAATCGATTTGTTATACAGGTTTGCAATAATGAACTGTGCTGTCATTTCTCTTCGCCCTCAGACGGAGTAAAAGAAAACTCAGTACAAAGAATTCATACAATTAAAAAGTTTACTGTCCACTTGGCTTTCGAGCGTTCGTACTGACCGTCATTTGTTTTTAATCCTTCATGTAAGATCTTTTTGTACGATATTTTACCTATAGTTACCGCACCCTCAGCGACAAAGCGTCAAGATCAGTGTTGACATCGCATTCCGCTTGGTCTGTTCTCTGCGCGGGTATTTTTATCACATTACACTTGGGTTTATCGTATCAGTGCCTCGATTTTTCGGTGACGTGGAATAATTGCTGACGGCAACACGAAACTGTTCACGCGGCAAGGCTACGATGACAGCTGCACGCTCCCTATCTGATATTTCAGAACGACGATATGTACAAAATCTTTTTAAATTAATTTGTAAACGTATGGCAATTGACGTTATGTTTATGTTAAATATTTTTTTTAATGTCTTCTCGAAAACATGTCTTTTACAGAAATATAAGTTTATGTTTACTATGGAATACAATAATAATATTATATTGCTAAACATTTATGTTTTTTCATCATTGACTAGAATAATTATAAATCTAATAATATAATGGAAGTAGCAAACGGATATCACGGCAATCTGTCATAGCAGTCCATATCCATAGCATCCAATCTTGACAACAAACGCCTTCTCCGGTGTTGATTGCGGAATTATTTGTTCTATCCGCTTACGTTGCTTTCTTATTTACATTATATAAATTCCAAAGGCAGTGATCATCGCGAATACCTATGTAATTCAGCAGCTTTCTCCGATTAGTGCACGAGTAACGATGACACCTAATATGCTTGTTCGCAGTTAATTAGGGTTACAAAGTTGAGCGACAATAACTTTGTAGTAAATTAGATATGGCTTATAAAGGACCAACCATTATAATGTGTACTGATTTGTTTCCTTTAACTAATAAACGTAACTTTGTTAATTAACCAAGACCATAAATCGGATATTACACGTATGTACGTCCGTCTAACTGCCAAATCCACGAATTGTTAGAAAGTCTTTTTAACCCTCTTAAACTTAACTTAGCTTTTCTCTACGCACAAGAAAAAAGTTTTATAGACAATTTTCCTTGAATTATTTTTTACGGCAGTGGAACAGTTGCCTTAAAGTTTGCAAATACGACAATAATTAATTTGTAAATACAATGATCAATTCCGTTCAAGTAGTTCTATGTTTTTGTTTCATTATATGCTGCAGGTGCTAGTAATCTATTGAGCGGACACAATTTAAAACTTCCTTTATTAATGAAAAAAACTTGACTTTGCAGATTTTCGTTATATAAGAACAATGCAACGTATTTAGTTTTGTAAAATATACCAGAATGTATTGTTTTTTTCTTATGTAGGTATAACTCTCGTTGCTCGATAGTATTAAAGCACTTAAACTTAACATACAGCTAAAGTGTGAAAAGTATTCTGGTATTACGTATTTTATTCTTAACATTTCTTTCCATTTACTGTTGCATTTCAAGTCTATAATTGTGGGTTTCAATACATGTAATTACATGCTTAGTTGGTATGGTAGGGGCGGAACGTGTGACGACTTTGGTAGCGGTTAAAAAACAGAAATTTGCAAAACGATTTCGAGGTGTGATGTAGAGTAAAATCACAGGTTGATTGCGGGGCGTGGCTCTGTCATTACATTGTCGGTCTCTGGTGGTCGGTAACGACCGTCATGCCCGCCTGATACAATTATTACAATCAAAGAGGTGATTTATCGTATCAACATAATTCTAATTACAATTTTCTTATAATTCAAAAACAATATGTAATTCAACAAAGCCCTTCCAATGTCATATAAGTTGATAATTAATCGGTCCTTTACCAATATTTTTATCGAAATTAACTTATTTACGTTTTTATATGTCACTTTAATTAAAAACAAGATTCTGATTATACAAAGAGTAAAGTCGGACGAAGGGAAAATGTGGGTTTTGCGTGTATAGCATTCAGACTTGTGTCATACAGTTCACAAACCACATCAGGTATACAACACAACTTCAGTTTAATAAAGTGTATACATACATACTATCTCCGTAAATGTCAATTTAAGTTATTTGCGCAAAATTACATGTCAAGTGAGTTTCATATAATTACAGACACCTTGGACCGAGAGGTCAAAAAGAAATTCACTTAAAACTGTAACACGCCCTTCGCGAGAGCTGCACCGCCGCAAGTTTATAAAGTCGGGTCATTTTCGAAAACCAGTGTCCGAAAGTGAAACTACCCGCGCATTTATTACCAAGTAAAATATGTAGATTGCCGGCAAGATAATAATGATATGTGCTCATGGTAATGAAATTTCCCGCCGTCAAACGGTGCCAAAGTAATTTGCGTTGCTTGTCTCTGGCACCGAGTGCCCCAAGGGCCGCTTTCGAGGTTGCGCAAGGCGTTAATGAGACTCGTATCAACTTTTTATCGGGAGTAAGGCACAGGCTACAGGGCGGCCGGCGGCGATCGCTACCGTGCCAACGATCTCCGCTATCCATACATAGAACAGCAGATGCGCTTTTTAGATAGCATCTACGATTACCCTTTCACAATTGACAGCTACTGTGTGTTAATGTGCTTCACATGTTTTACCGAAATAAATAAATTATATTATTAAAAGCCAGTTATAGGGATATTGTTGCGTGCTGTTTTTATCATGTCAGTTTAAAAAATAAATAAGGCAACTATGTATGTACCTGTCATAATTCAATTTTGTAACACGGAATAGGTGTAATAAATAAAAATACATGTTGCATAACTACGTGTAAAAGATGTTTGTTGGCAAATTTAAATTCGGAGAACTTCTTGATTCAAAGCTATTGCACAATAAATTACTCAGCGTATCACTGAACGTACGCTCCAACGGTCAATGAATAAATCCGGGCAAGAGAACCGTGAAATATTTACGAGTGCGGATACTTATACTTGGTTATGGTTGTATTGTTTTTGAATTTGGTCTTAAATCCCATTTTTTATGCTTTCGAATCAATGTCATTAACCCTGAGTGTATTTATGAACTCCTTAACACAACGCGTACGTTGCAGCTACCTCTTTATTCAGTGCGTGTTATCAAGTATATTTACTAATAAATTAATTCTTACCTTCAATTTAAAGACTGGAATCAGCTCAATAGCGATGTTACTTAAAAAATTGGATCAGATGTCTGTGTAAAAGCTAAATTATTGTTAAGGGCCATAGCATTACAGTTTCACGGAAGAGTCGTCGGCCACCCTGCGAGCTCCACGCAGGCGATCCGCTCATATTTGTTAAATCAACGGAACCCTGTAATTTTGATCGATATCTTTATTGACGGCTCAAATTTATTGATCATTTCTTTGCAAATGTACAGTCTCAGCATACAGCACGGTGACCGTAGGTACTGTCGCAAGCCGTCGGCCGCGGTCTCTTTGCGTGCTGTGATTATTGCTATTGGTTTCGTTTTTCAATAGCCCCTTTATATCTGATTGACCTACTTTACTTTAAAGAAATTGAATATCTCAAGATACTTATGATAAAAAAAACATGTGACCGATCGGTAATTTAAATGTAATTACGAGCACCATTGTTGTTTAATTTATTTCACAGTACGGGGATCGTTATCTTTACAAGTTCAACCCGGAAATTACTGAATCTGAAGAAACAAGTATTTTTTTGTGCGTAAAGTAATGAATAATATTGGGTATATAGGCGACACTTTTGTTAATGGTAGCTAAGAAAATAAAAAAGAAATATCACCGCACCTACGGCGCTGACGTGTGCTACCACTTAGCATATCTTTAGTTACAGCTTGCCTTATGTATTACTGCGTACGTAATTGACAATCGACAGTGCTCTATTATTTAAAAAGCAATTAATCAAACTTAAGCAATGATTGTAATGTTTGGTAATTATGAATATTTTTTAATTAAGGACTAGTGTACAAATGTTAAAATGTACCTACATTTTGTAGAACCATGCTTTTAATAAAAGTTTATTGAACAATTAAAGTAAAAAAAATATCGCACTTCAGGATATTCATATATGACAAAATAAAAATTTCCTTTCATTACCAAAATTGTAGTTCAATGATTAATTAGGTACACCGAACAAAATTATTTTATCTATTCTTGCGAAATTCGACCATAACATCTAGTATGTACATATACATATGTGATTACATTATGTTCTCTTGTTTCTTATAGTTTACCACAATATATCACTGCCACCAAGGGTTGACTGGAAGACAATGCCGGTAGGCATTAGGTTTCCCCTTGAAAACTTCTATTTTTTAGGTAAATAAATAAAATCAATAAGCCTTGTCGATAGCTCCAGATTTAAAAAATTCTGTTGACATAGAGAGGCGAAAAGTTAAAATGTTTTGTAGTTGTCTATTTATTTATTGATACTGCAATAATAAAACAGAACTAAATGTAATATTGCACAGGCAATTTTGGGTACCAATATAATAATGCAGTGTATTGGAATGCGCGGCAGGTTGCGGTTTCACGGAACACACGAGCACAAAGGCGACATGTTTCGTATCTCGTCTGCATGTTTGTAAAGACGCCGGCATTACTAATATTTCATCGTCGCTCTTATCTCGAACGTGTCTGTACCAAATGCAATTATTTATTCCTATTCACTTGTTTCGTTTGAAGAATGGTAACTTTGAAATGTCATTAGTTAGTAAACATTTTTAAAGGTGAACTACCTATTCCAGTGTACTTTGAAATGAGCGGTCGCTCTAAGTAAACATGGGCATATGTACATACATATGTATACTCTAAAGCGGTAGCTGTGCCCACTGAGTGCGACCTACAATTGTTTTGGAATTAATTAACAATTGAATGCTTAATACAGTATAGGAATGTTTTTTATTCATAAATATATAAATTTTGTTAATACTTTATTGTAATTTAGAAGATTACAAAGAGCGAACTTAACGCCTCAGGGCATTTTAGCGGTCAACCTTCAGGGGAATACTGCTAATCGCAATGAACAATACGAATGACTACTTCTGCTTAAAACTACTAGAGATAAGGTGACATAAATGAGTAAGTGTATTAGTAATTTTAGATTAATGTATACCACTAAAAAGCAATGACACAATATTGATCTTAGCGAAATGATTTTCAATATTCAAATATGTTTAATTATGAACAATCGTCAGTTAGTTTGTATAACCCATTTTATTGCACGTTTTAAAATGGGTGACCCCCGATAATAGGTAATTTCTTGCGATGTCTTCCTTCATTGTTATAGCAAGTGATATTTGATTTTATAAAAATGTACGCAACATTTTAAATTCAGGGGCGTGCCAGAATTAGAGCGTCAGATTACCGGATTTAAAATTGCTGACTTTTAAACAATGAGGATATCATAGCTTATTTTCACCGATGTATTTATTTTCATCAATCTTCTTAACATAAATATCTTACAATGCAAATATTAAAAATTTTATTTTTTTGTAATCTAATATTCGTCAACAATAGTCGTGTAGGATCTTATAATTTTCAAAAAATTATAAATACGTGTCTATTGCTCAATAAAAATAAAACAAACATTCGGAAATAGAAACACGCCACGAGACATTTATATCAAGCCCACTGTCGGACTCCACAAATTAATAACTATATGTATTATAATACATGAACGAGAACTGTAACTTTAAGGCGTAGCGTGATAAAGTTTAATAACAACATAAATAGCGTCGGAAATATAAATTTAAGAAAATGATCATTTTTTATTTTCGCTTGTAGAAAAATTTATAACAGCTATATGTGTAATAGCCAGCTAGTAATTTCAAATTGATGCTTGCATGCGATTATAAATGTTATTTTAATTAAAATTTAATACAGTATACAACGTGAAATTATTTGATAAGTTATCTATTGCTATAAAAGCTAAGCTATACAGTATGTCGAACATTACGCTGATAAATAACTTTTTATTTTTATAAATTCATGATAATATGCTAAAAGTGAACGTGAGAAGCAGACTTTGGAGAAACGCACTACTATGAATGCTACAATCAACCACGTTAAAAGTGACTTTAGGGGACGAGCCTGTGGCTTAGATGAGTATAAAACAGGCGAAAGAAATTTGTTAAGACCTTATCCGGTTATTTATGATAGGCGTGACTATACAAAGAAAATCTGAAAATAACATCATATAAGACGAGCTAAGATATTCTTGTTAATTTTGCTACAATAATTAATTTCTGCATTTGAGTTAAAGGCTTTTCATAAATATTATGTTGGTACTGTTAAGTAGAATACAAGACAGTAAGTATTTGACTGACGAATTTAGTTACTTATTGGGTTTTTGTGTTGGGTGTTGCTCTAAGTTTAAGCGCTGACGAGAGCAATAAATAATATGCCTTGCAATTAATGCCGTCGGTAAATCTGTTCTTTTTTTAATTCTTAAGGATACACTTTTATTTAATTAAGGTAACAAATTATTTTTTTATTTTAATAAAAATGGACTGGGCTAAAAATTGGTCGCGTGTCGTTATTGAGTAAATACGACATAAACAAAGCAATAAATTGTGGCAATAAATACATATATAAATCAAATCGTTATTGACATCGTTACACGAATGTAAATGTTATTACAACCCACAAATAAAATTTGGCAACGCTACGAGCTCTTAGAAACTATCTCATTTAAACTGGATTATTGACATCGCATTTTAATTTATATTGGCACTTGGATTCAGTTATTGATTACAATTTTAATCAATTGCCGAATGCAATTGATTAAAATTGCAAATTAAAATTGCATATGCAAATGATTTAAAGGAATTATTCAAAAAGTAAAAGTTAAACCACAAGATCGGCAAAAGGACGAACAGCTTTGACTGTAGTCGTCGGCGACATTGTAAAAGCATTTCGCGTTCCTGATTAAACCGCCAACACATCAACATTTATCTTACGTAGGTACTCGTAACTGATGTTAATTTTTTTCTCCCTCTATCAATTTCAAATTACTTCTGGAAGATTGATAGTATTTAAGCAAATTTTCGATCACGGTTTAAAAGGGGTTTTAATAAAATTTGTACGCCGTAAAAGGCAAAATATGGATTGAACTAGTAACTTTTTAAGATCTCTAATGTACCCATATTTG
>DWQT01000095.1:0-31343 GCA_018244895.1 Myscelus amystis hages | reverse complement strand
TTTAAATAATGTTTCCAATATCAGTTGTGTTAATTACTTTTTCAGCTCGGGGTTGCCTGTTTAATGTTAAACGAGACCCTAGCGAGAGTCACGATTTGTGGAGTAGGGCCAACAATATTGCTAATATGTTGAGAAGCAGATTGGGCGCTCTTTGGGCGACGCAAATGAGGAGGACTCCTTTAGCGCTGGGCGAAGGCGCCGATCCTGCCAACTTCGGCTACAACTGGATGCCATGGATAAATAATACGACTGAATCTTCTAAATCTGCGAATCTGAATCAAGCAAGCAATTCTAATGATGCATTGAATCAAACTAAAGCTGTCAATGACAGTACTGTCGCCCGGGCAGTCAACTGTGAACGTACTAATGGATTTAGGAACTTTTTGTGTCTTTTAAGAAGTATACTTTAACCTCCCTTGACTACGTTAGGATGATCAAATTATAGAATAGATACTTAGCATCACGTTGTGAAATTGAAACAATCGATAATAAGTTGATAGCAATAAGTATAAGGTAAGTTTGAAATAGTTACGAGGATGCATTAGTTACGAGATAATTATTTATTTAGAGAATGTGTGTAGCTTTGTTAAAACACAAGTTAAAAACTTACTTACACGTCGATGCGCTCATTTGGAATCTTCACTGTCTCAGACTTCTGTCATGTTTTGAGCTTCGAGTTTAAAACAACAAAAATTGTTATCAATATAATATTTGTTTTTCTATTATTATTAGTTTAACATCACATGACAGGGACGATACATATTTCTGTCGGGATAGGACCCAGAGATCGTTGGTTTGTATCGTTCATCTCTAGCTTTAAGTGTTAAAAGGGATTTTGATATTAGAGAACGACATTCACTATACATTGAAAGAAAAAAGCAGGGACGAAACCTGGACTCCAAGAAAAAAAGGAGTGTTTCTTACGATGATGCGGTTACACTCGGCTGTTTCCCGCTGTAGATGTTATGTTAAGTGTTATGATTTTCATGATATTTATACAGTAGCTGTAATTGTAAGGATTTTATGTCGAAATTAATCTAGATGTAATTTGTAGAGAGCTTAGGTGAATGAGTATGGCATTTATTATATTATGTTGTTAAATAGAATACTTTATATTGTTTTATTTACGTAAGGCCCTCCTTTTTTAAATTAATGTTGATTTTTTTAATGAAGTAAAATATTAAGAAATAAGTTACCTGTATTGCAGTAGTTGTACTTTTGCAGTGGGAAGTTTTTGATCCCCTCAGTTTTTAGTAAATTGTAATAATTGACCGTAAGGTTCGTTATTAATGTATTGATGTATACATATTTATATATTGATATTTCAGAGGAGTAATTATAACATCAATGTATTTATTTAGTCAGTTCCAATTCTAATGATTCTGATATGCGGAAGATAAAATATGCATGTACGTATCTTCGCTATGTTATTTATGAGAGCCGCTCTAGCACAGTATCACACAGTAGTGTGCAGTGATCACTTGTGTTTTCATGTTTTATCTTTCTATTTTAACAATATTTTTATATAGGTAATAAAATTAAAAAAAAAAAAACGTAAGTACATTGTCTTCCTCCAAGCCTTTCTCTATCATAGACAAAATCTATACATCTATACATAGACAAAAATGTGTTCACCCTATATTTGCCATAACTCCTTGTTATTAGATCTATATGGATAATTGTAATTATTGTAAATAAAAAAATGTGCTTCTTGTAAATAAACAATAAACCCATTAAAACAGTATTTTTAAATATCATTAAGTACTTTTGAATAAGATATTTCGTTCCAGAATGTACTTATACAGTCTATGTTTGATAATATTGATTGTGGTGTTGATTAAATGTACCGATGGTACCCCGAACCGTCCGAATATTGTTCTCATTATTGCTGATGATTTGGTGAGTACTGTTTAAACCTATCTATATGTGCCTTTACTTGAAGCACTAACGAATAGGTTAGAAATGTCATTCGAATGTTAAACTACGAGTATTTCAATGTACAAGAAAACTCGTAAGCCCTTTTAGTAATATTAGACACGGTCAAATTGAGCTCGAGCAATTTAATAATCAATTGTGGGTACACGCAATGTTGGATTGAAACCGGGTTTACGCAATTTAGCAAAATGCCGTTTCCAGAATATGTATGTGGAAACTGCAACATAATGTTAAATAAACGTCAGGTGGAACCCACAGAGGTGTTTTTATAACAGAAGGGAATCTTAAAAACAGGCGGTAACTATAAGGAGTCGCTGCTGTAGAAATAGATATTTCAGTGTCGGTTACTTCTGCTAATATTTGTCGTTAATTTATATTAGTTTTGCATTTCTATTACCAAATACCACTTTAGAAATGGGACTGACATTAGTCGAGTTATTAAATGTTGGATACAGAAAATACTAGAAGGGTAGTTACCTGAAGACCAGCATCCAGACTCTCCAGACCGACGACTAAGTAGTTTTATTAAGAGTTGCTTAACGATAGACGTATTGTTTGCAAACAATCAATCTTAGGTAACTCTTAATTGATATTGTGATATGAAACTACTGCAGCGTCTTCAAAATTAAATGTTATTTGTCAAAATGGTAACACAAAGTGCCATTTTCCAGTTTTCACTACAACACTACAAGCTTCAAGTACTTTTAGTAAATCGTGCAACTTTATCACAATTTCTTTTTCATATTTTATCGTTTCATGTACGATGTTTTATAATTACATTCTTTAAATTAATTCTTTAAATCTGCGTTATCAATGCTATTGACCTAAGAGCCCGTTATTACATTTTACTCCCCGTTTCACGTTTAGACTCCATTGAAGAAAAGTGTTTTGATTATCATCGTCGAACAAATTGAGATGTACGTTTAACTACGTTATGCTGCGCTTAGCAACGAGAGCAAATCCATTAATAAATATCGAAATGGTTGCCTTGAACTTGATTAGAGGCCGAGCAATCTAGTGTAACGTAACGCAAAAGTACTCGTAACGCTGTACTATCGCTTGCTTACATAATCCTTTATCGAGTTCGCACTATGTCATGTTATTTATGGAATACAATTCGACACTAGACAAATATCAGTAAGTTACAGTATACTGAAGATGAACCATTAATATTAACTTATATATAAAATCTATGTATGAACCGATAAAATGTATATTACGTAATAGAAAATATAAATTATATTTTTAAAATTGTTCTTATATAACATGATTTCATAATCTCCACGCAATACCGTAACTGTGCTAGTATCGTTTTGTGTATGAGTACGTAAATTAAAATGTAGTTGCAAAATGTATCGTAGTACTTAATGGTTGAAATGGCTTCCCTCCGCGCTCCGACCTAATTGTTACGGGCTAATTTGATAATTGAAAGCTCGATTGTATGTAAGAAAGGTTGTTACCATTACAAGGCACACTTGCGTTGTGTTATCATTACCCTCCAATTTGCATCAAAGACCTTCAATTTGTTATAATAACGAAGCGTTGTTTCACGAGATCTAAGCTCCGTTGCGACTGATTACTTAGGTTTTTTGTTCGGTATTTAAGTTTATTTCATTTTTAAAGACTACAATTTGAAGGTGGCAGAACCCTCTGTGGCTCAACTCCGGCGGCACCACCGCCACATCTATTTCTGCCTTATAACAGCAGTGTTAAGCGCTGCTGTGTTCTGGTTTGAAGGGTAAGGGAGAACATGGTAAGGGAGACAAAATGTTTCGAGGCATTCCAGCTCAGTCCTCAGGGGTAGCGGCGCATCTGTGGTCGACCTGAGATAGGAATCTAATATAATCTGGAGTCGATAACAATTACGATTACACTTACCATCAGGTGGACTGCATGCTCATCTGCTACTTCCATATTATAAAAAAAACGGACGGATAAAATTAGGTGCCAAAAGCTGAAAGTGTGGACGTTGGTCTGTGTTCTGCTACTTACGTATACTATGACAGAGCCATGTTCAACATTGGAATATTAAAGATAAAAAGATGACGGTTATAATGCCGAAATGAAATTTTAAAATGGATATAAATATTAAATTATTTTTGATCTGTATTGTAATTTATTTATTTATGAGGTAATACACAAAAAAACTCAACTTTTCAATATATTCTACAGAGATGCATGAAGTATCTTTTGTTCAACATATTTGTATCTTTGAAGATTAAAAACCGTAGCTACAGCGATGTAAGACAATTAAAAGGTCAACAATCGGTACTACTGAAAGAATAGCCCGTGTGACTCTCGAGTTATCATAATATTTAAATATCATGGACTAGAATTACACATATGTACATACATGAGTGCAGAAAGCTTCCATAATATTAACACTCATCATATCTATCATACTGTAAAGGTGATTTTAGTATTCGTCTTCACCCACGAGAGATATAAGACGTGACAGGTACAAGCGTTTAATTTATATGGGGGTATTTCGAAATAACTATTTCGTACATATAAATTTTACGTATGTCTTTTATAGAAATATGCGTGTTTTTGTTGCGTGTATTTGTTTACAACATTTTGGAACAAAAAGAGCCGTCTTTGCTCGAGCCGTCAATTAGATTAGTGTGGGTTAGCCGCCGACGAGGCCATTGTTTAGTTTGCGGAGGCTTGGCCGGCAACAATGCCGTCGTCCTTCGATAATGCTTGCAGCCTGAACAATCAATCTTTGGGCTATTACGATGTTTTAGCGCCTTGATGTATTGTTTCAACTTCAATAAAGTTTTGATGAATTTTCTCGTGTTCTCGCCGAGCCTTTGTTAAATTGAGGCGTCGGTTATTGATGAATAATTTGACGGCTATGTAATGTATTTGTAATTATTCACGGTCCGACGTCGTTTGTTTTAATAGAAACATTAAGATTTATGTTGTTATTCAGAACTTAATATAGATGTATTTTTAATAACAGTTATTTTCGTTCTTGCTAATGTGAACCGAACAGTTGTGATGCTTTTGCATAAATGGTTGTAATTTTTGTATGAGAAATATACCAGAAATTTACAGCTTACACTAGTTGAGCGTAATAAAAATATCACGTATGTAAAAGAGGTTCGAACATTTCCGCTAGCGTGTAATGGCCGACAGAGCTTGATACACGTGCACCGGTCCTAAGAACAATAATATTTCATCCATGCGCCATGATTCGCCGCTTAGCGCGATAGGGAAATCATAAATTTAACGAAAAGAATTTTCTTCATGGTCCTCTCAAAACTTCCGACATACAAGCACGTATTCGAGTACGAGCGGCATTGTGAGGCCAAATGGCAACGAATTGTAATACCATCCGTTTCTGTAGACATCCCCTACTTTTCAACTTTACTTTTACAATACGATGTGATAATACGCGTTTTATTGGATCGTTTCTCTTTTGAAATGAAACGGTATTGTTGCTACATGATAACGTGTTTATATAACGTTCTAGATATGTGAGAAACGTTTTCATTTAAATACAGTCATATCCACGGAGCTCTTTGATAAAATACATTTATATGCCTGCAAGTTATCTTTTGTGTCTTATTGATCTCTTTCACTCGAGTTCATTCAAATTGAAATTCACTGGTATGTGTTTTTCGATAACGTATGAGTGAATATCTTTGATGATGATAACATACTAAGTATTTTGAAAATTAAAAGTAACCCATGTTTTATAATATATTTAATACATAGACGTGACTATAGCCTGCGTTTATATGCTATGTATGTATTTGTAAATTGAGCACATACTGTACAAATTGTGTATGTATACTTTATTATAAAGCGAGATAATAATTGTGTAGGTATATGTCAATCCGCATATGTCCCGTATGGTAGACAATGACCTTTTGTTATGTTCAGCGCTGAAACAATAAAAGTGTTGAAAAAGAGGAATAAATATGGATACTTGCAAAACTTTACTGTACCTACATGTTTACATTTCGGTCAAAGTAGTCTATACATAGCTCGGCTGTTACGAGAACGTAGCCGTAGCACGTGGGGGTTGTAAAATGACTCCGTTATATACAATACAATACAATATCTGGAGGTAACAACTCACAACATAATACTCGTATGTCTTCCATAAAAACAATCGTGTGTTAAGTATATTGATTGACATTGGTTAGAATTCTTGCGATTGGCTACACGCTACATTTGTTTGTCTATGATCTTGCGATTGCGCAAGCGGTGTTCCAATGAGCTGTTTAAAAGCAATCAGGACGGAGAAAGTCCGGCTGTCGTTTCTGATACGTAACCTCAAAATGGGACTAACGTCCGGAGCGCGTGCCTGAAAGTTGTCGATAACTATCTACTGATGCTAATAGGGTAATGAGATATATACTTCTCTTTTTTAAAAAAGTAACATCCATTGGTAGACATTTGATGATGTATTACGATCCAATCGTAAAATCAAACACGCCGTGCGACGATTTGAAAAGTGTCTGATCGAAGCGTTATGGCGCAGAATTTTTGAATTGCACTATTTCGTGAAATCGTACAAAGATGTAGCGGTGTCTGGTTGAAAAACGATACTTGAAAATCGAGGCAATCGTTGAACGATGTATGTAGGTTCGGGCACGGCGTACCGGCGCTCCGTTGTAGTCTGCGGTTGCGCGCCCCTGACAGATCCATGAATCGTGTGGGCGAATACACGATAGACTTTTCGATCGACTATTTGTTTCCGAACAAAACAAATTTTTCGTCGGGGACGATAAAAATAACGATCTCAATTATGTATGCATAAAAATATTTCGATATTTTTTGCCTATTCAGTTAAATTACTCAGTTATTTAAGCGATAAAGAGTAAGGTGTCCCCTGTGTACTCATTTTTTGACGAATTCCTCGTAGACATAAGCAATAGTGGTATTTGGAAACAGCGAAGCGTCGTCAGTTTTTGGAATCTATTAAAAATTCAATTCATTCAAATGACAATAGTTTGTTATTTGCTCACGTATAAATCATGTTACAACCATCGATCATGCGACCGTGATCTCATTTGAATATACAAATCTTCTATAGTTTAATAACCATAACACAAAATGTTCTATGCACTTTTCCGCTGAATTAGCCAAGGAAATAAAACGGAAATTTAATTTTCAATTTCTCTAGCACATTGCTGGGAATTGAAAAATTGTATATTTGTGAAACAATACTTCTTCCGCCGGACGGTGGCGGCACCTCAAACAAATTTGCTGGCGAATTGAAATGTTGAGTTTTAGAATTCTACGGCAGGAATAATACTGCTTAGTCAGGAGATTTATGAGATGTTGTAATATTTCTCCTTGAT
This sequence comes from Myscelus amystis hages, assembly GCA_018244895.1. Taxonomy (NCBI): domain Eukaryota; kingdom Metazoa; phylum Arthropoda; class Insecta; order Lepidoptera; family Hesperiidae; genus Myscelus; species Myscelus amystis. Next base: position 24,090 of record DWQT01000095.1, on the reverse strand, counting down.
TTGGAATTTTAAACCCAATTTTCAACTTTTATTTAGCTTATACGCTGTATTATAATACATGTTATAATTAGCAAATAGTAGTTTGCTAATTCTAATAGAATAATTTTTAATTCTTTTATGTTGGCGATTGAATTGAACTCGAAGTTAAGATTTTTCCGGTATTTAAAAATTATATTTGTTCCCTGCTAATTTACGATGTATTATTTAAATACTAGCTATCTATATGCACGCCTTTTGTATCAAAACAATGCATAAATTCCGTTCTATGTATAGAGAACGAAAACAGTATCTAAATTTAATATACATAAAGGTGTTGTAGACGAAGTGACAAGTGACATCGACGCTCTTCAGGTGACACGCCATACTTTCAAGAAATTTCATCTCGCGTTCACAGTTGCATATTTTATCTCTCAGATTTCTGGCACTTGGAGGCAGTCGGGCTCTGACAAAAATAGTCAGATCATGACGGTTTACTTTAAGAAAGTATTCTCATCGAGGTTGATTTTATTGTTTTGTAAGATATGTCTAAGGCATAGATTTATCTTGATCAATTCTCACCTCGGTGAAATGGTATAGGTATGTATCTCTTTAGTTCTAGCTCACTTGATACAACCATGACCTCTAGAGAGATATTAATGTTTGTTGATCTAGTCATTACAGACAGAAAAGTTCATAGAAATGACGATGATATGGAATGGAACTAGTAGGATCAGAATGACCCCTTAATAATGATTGGTAAAAAAAGTAATCATTGGTAGGACTGTAGGATTGAAACCGTTGATAATTCTGGTATATTTAAAATAGTGAGATTGTAGTTAGTGTTATTTAGTATCCGTCTTAATTAAAACGGTTTAAATACGTTGGTATTTTTGAACACAAGATGATCGCCTTACCAACTCGTGCATCCAGTAACCCTTACACTGGAACATTACATGCACCGGTTCGCGGTTACAACGCGTGTTGCGGTTGCACTGCTCCGGATGAACCGCACACCTGTATTACCATGTACAAAAGTACTATAAGGGTTTAAAAAAACGCGCCCTAAAATGTATTAATATCTTATGAGATTATTTCTTTATTGAAATGAAATTTATTATCACAAATCTCTTGTTTATATCCTAGATACATAATTACTATGCTAAATAGTAGAAAGATATCCGAATGGTGGATCTATGATGATGTGATTTGTAAATATTATAAAAATACTCTTCAATAAAGTAGTACATTCAGATAACAGAATTTAAATACCGACTTCGATTTGAAAATGTCGAGATAAAGACATCAATCACCCGTACCTGAGAACATTCAATTCTCGAGCGAATACAGCCAAGAGAGAAAATAAAACTTTTTGAAACATATAATCGATTACATTGAATGAGCCAAATTGGAATTTCGCTGAGATATTTTACAAAGTAGGCTCTACATTCAATGTTATGTTAATAGGTAAACGTTGTGATTTATTTCTAAATAATATAAACATAGATTTTTAATAGTAAAAGAAAATAATCGAATCTATCTAGGTTTGTACATATATCATATAAAGGTGAATTTAACCGAGCAGATAATTTTATTGACGGTCTAGTTATTAAATTACTTGTTTAATAACTTTCAAGTTTCATAGATTCAACGATGCACAAAGTAACGCTACACTGGTCTCTTTGATGGGTGACTAGTCATAGCAAATTACCACCGGCGTTTGTATTCTTCGGAGAGGCGTTGGCTACAGTCATTACTGTTAAATAACAATCGTTCAATTTCGCTGGTCACTAAGTTTTGACTCCAATCACCTCTGGAGCAGCTTTGCGAAGTATATTTGAGACTCGTGCTCAGCTTGGTGACGTAACAAGCGATCTAGCCTTTAACAAATCTTATATTCGGTTCATAATCCAGAATAAAACTGTGTATAAGGTTTGTCGCTAGATTCCTGTAGAAGCAGACCACAACTGGTAAAATCAATGGCCCGTTAGTTCCAAACTGGAAACGAACGTGCGCCGGACATTTGCGTCAAATCTGCAAAAATACTCCCCACTCGCTGTAGAGTACCGCGCGAACCAAAATGCTGCCCGAATGCATCTGCGTGCTTATTGCTTTATTATGCAGTGCCACGGTACAGGATGAATGCACTTTTACCAAAAAGCGACAAAAATTTAAATGCTATTATTTCACTTTGTGTTTTTAACATGAAAAACGAAATTTTTACAATACTCGTATCTATGTTACTTTATAAAGTGGATATCCATTATTAACTTCGAGTAGGAAGTATATTTGTAAAACATATTACCAATAGGCCGCATACTGCGGCCAAATAGGTTATGAGTAATAAATAGGTTGCAGCCTCAGAAAACTAAATAAAACCATGTATATCAGTGTAGAAATAAAGTAAAACAATATATGTGGCAAAGTGATAGGTCAGTAAAGAAACTAAAACAAAGTCTTGTGACTGATAACGCATCTCTTATTGAAGTTCTAAACAGAAAACTCCTTAAAGTATCAAAATACTAAAGAGGTTATCGCTTTAGATAAATCGGAAAGCTTACCGTTCGATTTGTTTACCTGTTCAATTTATTTCACACGTCATTAATATCGTGATTGATTTCGGCGCTGTCCCTAACGATACATGAAATATTCTCACTCATTAAATCGCGTGCCGCGGGAGTGGAGTGCCAGCGAGGGCTCTCATTCAATTACTTTCGAATAAATATATGATTTTATATGACAATGTTCACCAATTAATATCTACGATAAGGCAAGTAACAAAAGTGCCCGATGTTATTTGTCTCATTTACATTTTTTAGATATCTGGTAGCAATCCCAAACAGACTTTAAAGATAGTTTTTATCCTCAGTTAATTAACTTAGTATTGACTATGAATATACTCAGTATTGTAAAAATAGGATTGTAGAAATAGAACTGTCAGTACCTACACATTAGTCCAGTCCAGTCCATTCGAGCGGTAAAAGTTAGTATCCATGCTAATCGTAGTTGGTCGTTGCTTCCCGAGAATTAATCGACGAACAGCCCTTAAGCTTGAAACGTATTATTTTATTAGTAATTGCTTCCAGTCGGATCAAGACCCGTACTAACCATATAGAAGTATATGATATTACTTAAGAAGTAAAAGGACCAAATGAATTTTAATGTAATGAAAATAATGAATAAACTAAATAAAATATGTTTCATAATGCATCGAAGCTGAACCTAAACTTATTGAACAAGAGGCGAGGTGACTTAGTTTCACCTAACACTGGAACAAAGTAAATGTATATACAAAGTAATAATAAAGTCGTTAACTTGTAAATAGTTGCCAACCATGGGACGGAATACAAAATTAAATCAATTTTGAAGGTTGAAAAGTGATCACTTATTGTTACCTATTTTTATCGGAATTGCAACTTAAGTTTCAGAACACAAATTTACAATTCAATAGAAATTGCACAGGGCTTTGCATGCCAATACGTTTATTTCGGGCACACACGATCGACATCGCAATTGAAAGATGAATGAAATCATGCAGCTATAAAATGTACTTCAATCACTTACATAAACTTGATAAGAAAAAGTTTAGTTCATTCACACTACTGACAAACTTTCGGATGCGTAATAGCGAGTAAAACACCGATGTAGGTATTTAAAAATAAATCTCCATAGGACGGAAGGTTTTCCCTATGAGCCGACGAACCCCCAAAAATCCGTAGCTAATCAATTAGAATGAACAGGACATTGGACAGCAACTGCCATACGGCCATTATTCAATCGGAACGATATGTCTCGTTCGTAGCTTCGAACTGGAGCGTAGCGATAGCTGGCTCCGCAAAAGTTGGCACGAATGGCGGCCGAGACCACTGCCAATTTCCATTAGCCCATCATCCAAAACGAAAAAAATGCATAGACGATCACTTTTTCATTCAATTAAAATTGGCTACAAACCAAAACGCTTACGCGTTTTAGGGCAGAAGGGCGAATGCCTTTCATAAACCATTTAATTTTATTTAGCGTAACAAAGGGCACGGATGGATTTTATTCATCAAATTACACCGTCGCTCGTAGGTGCCGTGTTGCATTATATACCCCACAATTGATTATGGAATTGTTGCTAAGAACATTGAAAATCCATAAGCTTTCAATATCCCCGAGTTAACTCGGGTTTTGTTCCCAATGGCTGCTCGATCTGAATATCAAAAATGTGAAAGCGGCACTCAGTAAGCGAGACACGTATATCGGGACCCTATCACTTCGCTCTTTACTTACTTGCTGGGCGCCATCTGCACATTCTCTACCTAATCCAGTAACAAATTTGATTATGTAACAATATAGAGTTGGCTACATTTTTATTTTGTTTCATAAAAATATTATTTATATTAACAAGTACATGTAATATAACCACGTAATATTTACGTAACTTCGAGTATACGATTCGAGAATTTTATATTATGTAGTTAATTCAAGTTTGGTCTAACTTTGAGATTCAATGCGCATTAGGGTAGGTTAGACTTGTTGTATAAAATTAGTATTGATTATTTGAATCAAATTTATTTATATCTATCCATTGTAAGAGAAGATGTGGTGCTCAAGACGATGGCGCGTTTGAGGACGCTCTAATGGCCTCTCGACGGCATCTCAGGGAGTGCTCCAGGTCACTTCGTTACTCGGATTGTACAGAGCGTTACGTCTTGCCGTGAATAATCTTAGTAGACTTTAAGTTAGGCTTAAGACGTCCAACATGCAGATTATATCCCGGTCACCATGACATTAACTCATGTTTGATTAGAGCAATGTTTCAGATTTGCTAAGGAGAAACTTGTTGCTCTATTTCCTTTCCTTTCCCTGCATCTTTCTCGTGTCATCGTGTATGTACATCGTGAATCTTTTCAAGCAGACTTAGGAGTGGAAAGGGCATAATGAAATCATAATTTAGTGTACTATACGTGTATATGTAAATACAAAAATAGGTGTGATTGTATAAATATACATTCATATTGTTATAAATAGTGAATTTAAAATAAAACGATACAATAAACATAATAATATAATAGATACAATTAAGAAAGTGACAGAGTTTGTAGATTGTAATCTTCTTGAGTGATTATTTTATTACTAAATGATTTATTCTCATCATTCACTAAGTGTGGCCAAGACAATTATGTAATACTCGTTATGGCAGCTTTTATGTTAAAATTAACGTGGACTTAATTACGCCACGCATTGTACGTACATTGTTGAAATGACGTATATAATATCAATTTGTTTAACGTTTTATCTCTTTAGATATTTGAGATCAGTATATATATAGATTTAGAAATCTGTAGGCTTAAGGGAAATTACAATATATGCATCAAACGTTTTCGTATATCAATGTTCGATATATTACCTATACATAAATATGTATTAACGTGTAGAATTCTCTTTGAATGCAAATACCTTCATCAATGTCCATGAGGTTTTCTGACATGCGCTGTACGCCTTCTGGCTATGTTACAAACCCCTTTGTGGTAATTGCCGCTCTTTGTAGAAAATGTAATTAATGTAGTTCACATAAGTTAGTGAAACTGTTTTCGTATATGCCTAACAGACTGATGTTATCACTGCACCTATGTATACTATGAGCACAATATTTCAGAAATTCATATGAGCTCATATAACCATTGAGCAGCTAGGTAGGAACAGTAATAGAAAGATAATTCATTAGTTGACTTTAATAAATACACCATAAGCTTTCTAGAAGCATTAATATATAATACAAAATTGGTTCCGATATGTAAACGTCAACCATACGAATAATAGTGAACAGGATATGAATTAATTCGATAAGGTTTTTGTAAGCATAATAACAAATTATTGTAGCCTAAGTGAGATACTAAGGAAAGTTTCGATGAAATCCCGGGCCTTGTTGTAATGTGACCATAGGATTCGTGCGGTTGGTTACGATGCATTTCTAATGGCATCCATGGTGTTTAACATATACGACTATGAGATTAGGTATTCGTTTTAAAAATTCTAAGGATTCATTAGGAGTGAGTGTGTCGAAATTTTATATTTCAAAACTTAGCAGTAAATGTTGCAATCAAAGCCGAGTTGACTTATTTAGGCAACGGTCGTTTAAACGTTCACTGCCACGTGCCTTGCTAAATAATGTCGGCCTTGCGTAAACCGCTCCACTCATAAACAATATTGAGTCCGATCGGGTGTTGTCTGCATAATATTAATTTGTTTGCTACATTATATAAAATACCAACCTTCAGCTGGCATGTGAAATATTGCTGGGGCTATTTACTAGTGAATATTGAAACGCCAAACGAACAGTTCAACGTTAACTTGAACTGTTCACGATTCGGTTCACAGTGGCCGAAAGAATGCAAAGGAAAATGTTGATATAATGAGAGTTACTTCCGTTAAAGAAAGCGAAATTGCTTTGTCAAATTGATTTCCAAAAAACAGGACCAGCTAATAAAATATAATCAAGTTGTAATATTTCAACTTCAAGTTCTATATCGAATCTATCCATGCTTTTATGTAGATTAAAAAAAGTGTAACAAAACTGTGCACAAAGGTATGTTGTGCAATGAAAGATTATTTGGGTAACACAAAGGCTTGGGGATTATTGGCCTCTACCTGGCTTTTCGATTTTTCATAGTTTTCGTTTTAAAAACCACGTAAAGACGATTGGGAGCAAGAGAGATTGGCTTGATATTGGCATACGCCATCTGATATTTTGTATTTCCTAATCCTTCAGACAAATTGACATAGCCACATAATTAATAACTGCAGTGCTTTGAAACAATGCAGTTATTTTTTTCCGATCTATATGGGGATCGCTATGGGGATCTGTAGTTTTGGTATAGCCGATAATTTGTGTCACCAATACTTTAACATTACTTATGACGAAGTATTTTTTTATATGCGTTGAGTTCGACACGGGACATTAAATAAATGCCAATTTCCCGTTAAAATTTTTGTGACTGTGGTGAAATGATATAGAATGGCCAGTAAAATTCGGGATTTGGTTTCACTTTTGCATCGAAATGCCTATTAGAAACCAGGGTGATTTAGATGGTGTTGCATTAAGGTATGATTTAGAATGTATTTTATACAATATTGTTAGTAATAATAAAGTTCAATTTAATGTTGTTCAAAAACTTACGTGAAATAAATTTAACACCACAATCTTTTCTTAAATATCATTTTAGACGTTATAGGGTTTTCTGTTGCGTCATAATACAGAATCCATATCATGTTCTAACCCTCCACTATAAGGTTCTCTTCCAATTATGTTACTTGGCGCGTGTCGCTTTTCTATCCGTATCAAGTCCTGATTTCATCCTATTTTCTTATAAATATGTAGCCATAATTTCAACCAATCAAGGAGCTTAATTTACAGTTTCTAAAAATTACTTGTCACTCGGCTCTTTTACATTTGCCAAATGATGTTCTTTGCTGTACTCGTATTTATTAAATTATTCTATAATAATACTGACAAAAGCAGACACAATAATATTTGTATCTGAATAAATTAACAGATATAAAATAAAAAAAATACTTAAAAATTTAACATGAAGTAATTGGAATAAATGTTCTTTATAATATAGTGGAACAATAATAGTTTATTGAAAAGAAATGTAATACCATTTGTGGAAGTAAAGGTCCCATTATTACCAAACATAAATCCCGCGTCTAATAAAACGTAGCGGCATGAAAGCTGAAATACGTTTCTCCATTTGTAGTGCACACAAAACTGCAAACTGGGCTCATTTATCACAAAACTTTCACAAAATGAATGATAATAAGTTCATTTTGTTACCTGCTGGCGGCTCCCGCGGTATACAGATAAGCAGGCAACTGCGAAGCGTGCATTCCTGACTCCCGATCAGATGCTTGAAACTTTTAATGAGGCAAATATAACTCAAATCGATTGCATTTCAACATCAAAGTTTGCTGCTCGTAATATGAGCAGCTCTTGTGCCCTTTGTGTAGCTCAGCTTAAGATATCGACCAAGGTTCAATAAGACTGAGTGGATATTTCTTGATTTTCGAATCGCTCGCTAGAAAAATAGAAAAAAAATACAATATAGAAGTACTTACCTATAGCATTGAATCTTACCTGAGTACATAAACAGTAATAAGTAAAAAGTAGTACACAGACATCAATCAATATTTTGTCCCAAAAACTAAAAACCACTCCTAAAAAATTAATTACCAAATGTTGAATTGTTCTACGTCGACCTTATCACATATTTAGTGTTAATTGTAATTTTTATTTGGGTCAGAGTGTGCTCGGAACAACGTTTACGTGTATTAATTGCGTTTAACCGTCGCCAAACAGCTGTCCAGAGATTTGTACATAGATAACGTAAGCGATAGTAATTAATGCATTGCTAGGTTTTAGAACTATACAACCTCCATGCGTCTATACAAAAGTAGCGATTTAATGTGAATTGGCTAGCCAATGGGCGCAGCAATGGGTGCTCGTATTTCAATGGCCCATAAACAACACGACGGTGAATACAAATCGGATATTAGAGAACAGTCTGTGTGCACAGGGCGGGCAATATTGTCGCTATTATCAGTTTGTTGCGTGTGACATGAGTGATCATTGCAGCCGAATCACATACGTTTGTGTACCTTGGCTCGACCCTCGGCGCCACGCGTCCGCTGCTCAAACATTTATTTTATCTCACCAACTAATTCGGTCAAGTATGCAAGTATTCGTTCGATTTGCTTATAATTGATGTGAGCAAACTAGAAAGTGGTGATTCATGTTACTAATTGGACTTACTAACAAAAAAAACAAATTCATAATCTCATTTTATTAAAACAGAATATTTTCAGTTACAATATCAATCATAATGAAGTCTCAAATGAAAGTTTAAATTTTTCCATGCATCTTAGCCACAATGTTTTACTGCTTAGTTGAGAACTTTAATCTATGGACAATCTAAGGAATACAATAAGGTATAAGAAATGCAGGCACAGGTCGCACATCATATTACGTTGGCGAGAGAAAACAGATGGCTGGATTTCATTACAATATCTCAACGGCGCGGAAGGCGAATCGCAGCCGGGACTTGTAATGTTCCTAGATTATACAAGACGTATGGATCGCTCTCTCGGATTTGATAATGTAGTTCAGTTGAATATTTAACATTCTTTATCTTACCATTTTTTATTCTAACGACGCAAACGACTGTGCGCGCTGACTAACTGTTCGTGCTACGTTGAATCATGTTTTGTATTAATGATACATTTTAAAGTAATGATTCCTGATTTACACACAATATTTACATAGAATGGTAAGTTTACATAATTTTCGTAAGGTTCATATGCATTAATCAAAAGGTTTGCCTACCACACATGCACCAGGAAACACAGCGCTACTTGTATGGGTTGTATAGGGTAAGTTTATAGGCTGTTGTACATATACAAATGTAGTAGACGGTAGGTGATCAATTTTATATTGATGTCTTTAGGGGCACACGCATTTGTGTTTGACCGCCAGTAGAAGCTTGCAGTGTATGTGCATGCTACATGTATTATAGACAGAAAAAATGCTTTCATCGATTAGTTAACTCAAGATAATTATCCAACATCAAGTAGAACTGTATTCCTATCTCGGATTTCCTATGTTTTTTATCTTTATGAATTAAATTGAAACTCTTAGTGTATACAGTGATAGTCGATCCAACCTGCTTTCAATTGACATCAACACAAGCAGTATAAGTCGGACTGTTATAATACATACATACATGTATGAAGTGGAGGTAGTAATTTTCACATTCGAAACGCGAACCTCATAAAGGAATCCCATTAAGACTTAAACTGACCATGTTAATTTTATCGCCACTTGCTTACGTACGAATTTCAATTTATTAAATAAATACCAGAAAATCAAGCGCAATTCACTTTACATAATTGGATTTCGAAATGTTACCTGATTAACAGGTAAGATACAATTTACCTACACGATTTTGTAATTGATTGGTTTTTATCTTTATAATTATTAAGAAACCTATTTAAAAATTCAATTAGTAAAATTGTCATCAAATTAAATTCTGACGTATTCGACTTGATTAAGCACAATTAAGGTGTAGCGTTGCTTATTGATCACGTACATTTAATTAATTAATCGTCAACGAAATTTCAATGTAAACTTTTTGACGTTTCGCTGGCAAGCACTTCAGTATATACGAGTATGAGTCCCTGATACTGCGTTATATCATATTAAACGGTGAGATTGTTGTTTTTACTCGTATATTATATTCTGTAATATCTCGAATTTTTTGTTTTCGCTAATTGTTGATTGATATTTTTATCGAATGGTACCGGTAATGGTATTGTTCGGGATATAAAATTCGTTTTGTTGAAAAACTGTGATAAAAGCCCAGCGCGAGATCAGCCTCATAACATTCATAGAAAAGAACTGCGGTGAAAACATTAAGTTTTCGTTACTCTCGTTTAAATTCTCAGAGAATCCAGGAGGATTCAGGAGACTCCTTTCATAGAAAAATACGTTTTTAAGTTTGTAAATACCCATGCGGAACCGAAGCGTTTATGAATAAAAACAATTCATTGTTGTTTGTAACAATAAATACTAGTCCGAGCTAGCCATAGCGACAGCGAAGGAGGGCGGACTGTATTTTTGTTAACCTATACATCATTTTTCCGAAATGATTTATATGGAAAAAATCTTTCACCATATAAGTGACTATTAAAGAAAAAGTATATTGGACGATGAAGTATAATGAAAAATTGAAATATCAATGGGTTTTAGATATTTATGCAGGAATTTCTGTTGTATTTACTTAATATTGAATTGTTTTGTATGCATTGCACTATTGACAAAGGAAACTGTAGCATACACTGTTATCCGCGCTGTATCAAAGTGAATCGTGATAAAATAGTGTTGAAATCTAATAGGTATTTGGTTTGGTTGCCAGGGAAACAAACAAATTTGTTACATTTATAACAAGTTCTTCCCCTTAATTTGCGCTTAATTGTGACACTCACATTACTTAATTAGTCATTTTGGTGCACGAATTTTACCTTTCAACAACAAACAAAGCTGCTTGTCCGTCTTTATCCGGTCAAAATTATAGTCATTAAGTAACAACAAAATGAGTGAGAACGTCTCAATTTGCTTTCAGTTTTAATAATACCGCTTAGAGTTACAAGACTTTTGTAAATTGAAGCCTCAGAACGGTTAACCCCATTTTTTTTAAATTTAAAGCTTTTGCTACTTTTTATTTTAATAGTAGGTAGGTACAGTTTTAGAGTTATATGAATTACTAATTAGGTACATACAAGGAAATTAGAAACTTAATATTTTGCATTACTTTAAACACTCCTTTAAAAATATACATTCAGTAAAAGTGTATTGAAACTTATTCAGATAAAGAATATTATAATCTATCATTCATAGGTATTTAAAATAAAAACACTGATAAAAAAGTATTAAATACTTGTTATACCTAAAAATGGTAAGCAGTTAACTAAAATTTGAGGCGATATGTATGTCTATATATCCTCATCTGTAAATTAATGGTAACTAAAAAACATTCGAGAACTAAATGACGCAATCGTATTTATATAAGTTTATGTTCGTTGTCTATGACGGTGAGCGTAAATCTGACCGTTATTTAACAAGAAGGTTCAATTAACATAAGGGGCTGTTGGCATTTATGCTTTAACCATTTGTGGTTGCAAATGAGCTGGCGATCCACCTGATGCCAAACGAGGAATGCGGGGAACAACTTCAGTTTAAGTGGGCTGTAAATGTTTACACTTATGTACATGCATAAAATGACGGCTTCATTTTCTTAATGTTTGGGCAGCGTGAAGAGAGTTCCGTTTATTTTCTGAATTTAGTATTTACCGGCGAGCACATAGGTATGTATCTGCCTTGTTTGCTATCTGTCTGTTACGAGTAGTACATTCCACACACAGATTTGCGGTATACTGGCAGCGCTAAAGCTTTAGTGTAAGATCTAATATACTACATGTACTATATCTAATATACTATAATATACTTTTGAATAGGTATACGGTCATAACTTGGACACACTCCATGAAATTGGCAGCAAAGTGTTGCGTGTGTGCTGCAAAAGGAAGATAATAATAGGTGTTGGATGTACAGCTTTGACCATTGCTGTGCCTGGGTCTTTCCTGCACAGGAGGCCTGAAGCACACTTACCATGCCGCTCTATCGCAGTTCAGTGGACATGTTCAGTTATAATTGGTGGATACGTTATTGTCCAATTTAATTTTGATTGCAATAAAGTGGAAATGGAATGGGACTGGTACTAATAGTGATAAATATAAAAATGCGTGATCCTACATTAAACGTGTCCTCTGAAGCATAGAAACGCTCAATAAAATTTTCCTGGAGCGGATATACGTTTAAATAGCGACCATGTGTTCGTCTCATAACTAGGCAGATCCAGTACGATATACGATATGCTAACAAAACTGAGCTACATACCCATTTGATATTAATATTAAAGTTTTCCAAATTTTATGTCTAATTCTGTTCATAAGTCGACTTCTATTAAAACACGGCAAGAATTTAGGAATAGGCATAGTCCTTAACGTAAGCTCATCTGTATTTTATCCACTGATTGCTTGTACAGCCTTTTGGCATTAATTGTCATAAAAGGACGGGATGAGACGGGCACGTTTTTTATGAGCCCCAAATTTGTATATTAGCATTTGGGCGATACAAGTGCGAAGAACACCGGCGCCCGCGAACACATTTATTTATGTAAACGCGGAAATGTGAATTAATTTCCCCGTTTATGGAACGCTACTTTTTACGGTTTCCGCAAAATATAACGGGCAAGGTGTTTTCATTTTGGTAAAGTGTAGTGTATAAGATTAAAATAAGGTGACGTGTATGCGGAAACAAATTTATGCGTTTACAATTTACTATTTATTTGGTGTATCGGTCTACGCCTGTTTTGAAGATTATTTGGAAGATTTAATACTTCCCTGCTTATTTCAAGTTCGGTTTCACGGCGAACTTCAACGCCTAACATCTACAAATCTTCCAATAAATTGTAATACTCAAGGACTTATCCTTCAATTTTCAAAAGTCGACTATCCTTTGCCTCGTTTTCTTGCTACATGAGTATTACAATACATAATAATAATAGAATAATAGCAGATTACATCAATTTAACCAGATATCTTCGACCGCACGCAGCTAACGTATCGATACGCACCACGAGGGTATACCATTAGTAGTAAAACGTCTTAAATTACATACGTATTTTATAACCAAAGTACCGGCAGGATGGTGGCTAAAACCTTTTAATTATAATCTAGAATACAACATAATATTGACTGGCAGAAAATGCCATGCGGCATTAAATTCGCCCATGCTACTTTTTGTTTTATAAAGGTGCAATGAAAAATATATAAATACATGATATAATTTGTAATTGAATTTGAATGTTTCTTTTAATAATTAATTTTATTCCATTTTCTTTATTCAACTAACACTGGATGCACTATTTGTGTTTATATCGAAACCTCTTACAATTCTCAAGTTTATCTAATCATTGCTAATTTTGGGACTGTTGTTATTTTCCATGTTATCTTACTGTTCCTTTCGCTTTTCGAATATACATTATGTATCTTTTGAGCTGACAACTTAGACTTTGGTTTTGTGATCCAAAACGTAGACGTATGGAATATATGTACGTATACTAAAAAGTATTTATACAGAAGCTGGAATAGCAACATTATGACGTCATCATTTTGTAATAGTACAACGACAGGAGACATTAGCCTTATTTGAGTTTTTAGTTCCATTGTAACTTATGTATATCATAAACTAATTCTTCGTTATAATTGTTATTGTTGCTTTCTGTATTTTCTACTTATAAAATTCAGCGCATAAAATATATTCTGTTTTTACGCCTACTTTGGTTTTTATACCCTTAATGAAGTTCAGTATTATTTTATTTTTAGTATTTTAAATGTATACCTGAAATTTGACTCACAACGGAATATTTAGGCGTGTTGCAAAAATATAAACTGCCACTTTGCGTAGATCTTTAAAAATGAAATCAAGTGACGTTAAAAGGCTACTCTCGAACTTTGCTAATATGTGCCCAACCTCTGTCATCTCATGAAATAATGGAGGTAATATTCGAAAACTTTCCGGTGGTCGACCCTCAGTAATGTCATGGTAAAGAATTTTGTTTTCGACAGTAAAATACCTTCTTCACAAATTATGAAGTTTCATTTTTATTAATGCCCATTCTAATTAGCGCACTTAAATCCACACTTAATAGTCCAAATACTTTTTCTTTGTGTCAGTAAGCTGTTATCTATAATAATACATATTTAATTCACTATTTATTATCGAACCACTTACAATGTTTAAAAGGGTAGTGAAGAACGGTTCAATAATGGATAAATTATGCAAAACGATGTGCTTTCTATCTCTTTAAAATATCAATTAAGAACCAAAAGTAATCTCCTTACTTTAAAATACCAGCTTAAAGGAGAATGAGAAAAACGGCATTTAGGTTGTCACTGGAATCGGCACAGCGTAATAAAGTCGGGTTCAGACAGTGGTGTTAATAAGTGCGATCATTTTTTATCAGGCTTCCGAGTGAGGTTTCGCAAAGCCAAAACAATAAATCACGAATGCGGCGGGTTGCGGCTTATTATTTCGGGCCACACCGAAGCGGTCTCTCTGCTAACTAACCGACGCTCAGCGGAACGATATTTTTCTTTCACCTCCCTTACACCACCGAGAAACCCTCTCGGTTATTATTAATTAACTCCACCGGCTGCGGTTCTCATGTCATATATTAACAGCTAGCCGATGCCCACAAACGTATCCGTCTTAGCAGATGCTGCAATTTTTGTCCGGCGACGATTTATTACCATTTTTTTGTAACCGCAGTCAACAAAAGAACTTGTAATGATATACATATGACAAATGACAACAACTTTTTCTATTGTGTGAATTTTAATTCCAATAAGAAATTACTTACCTCGTCTTTAATTAATTAATACAACATAATGGTATTATACAATTTGCATCTGAAGCTTTATATTTCAGCAACAAACGTGACTTAGGCAACTAAAGTATCAA
This sequence comes from Myscelus amystis hages, assembly GCA_018244895.1. NCBI lineage: Eukaryota > Metazoa > Arthropoda > Insecta > Lepidoptera > Hesperiidae > Myscelus > Myscelus amystis. Next base: position 8,993 of record DWQT01000095.1, on the reverse strand, counting down.
GTTTATTGAAAACTTCAGAATATCAATTTATTGAAAAAAAATAAAGACTTATAACATTACAAAATTACAAAGTTTCGATGTATAAAATATTGCTTAACGTAATTAATGTTTATGAGGATTGGTCAATTACAAAAGATACCGTATGCAGTGAAGATGCAGATAAATAATTGTTGCGAAGAGTTTCAGAACGCGGGCGCATTATTGATGAGGATCAACTTGCTGCGGAACCAGAGCCTTACGAATAAACTTAGCCTTATCGTAGAAAGTAATTTAAATTACGTAATTAGTTTTATTGATTGTAAATACATAATTGTAAGAATTGTGGTTACTGGAATCTCTATCATTATGATTCCTAATTACGAGTAGGCTGAAAATTCCATTATTAGCGCCTTGCGACACAATAAGGAAGATTTGGAACGAAGTTTGTATTTCGGTTGTGTTCAATCGAACCAGGTGGGCTACAGCAACAGCATGTTGACTTTTCCGCTATCGGAAGAGGTGAAACTGCTGGTTGATTTAGCCTATTTAGATTTTTCTAAAGTTTAATTATAATGTTGGTATCTCTTTTTTATTTATGGAATTGTTCTTCTTATATCAGTAACGGGTTAGAGAATGGATTCCTTGTATTAGTTAAAATAAAAACAAACAATACCCGTGGTATATTTCTCGACAGTTGGGCTGCAGGTAATTGAAGCAGAAAGTTCCCAAACGCTCGCGCAATATTGATGAGCGACGCCCGAGTTCGGGATCGTAATGTTATAGACATGTATAAATACTATTAGCGCGTTAATTTTAAATACTCTGTTAATAAGGGATTAGAAAGTGCATTTTCTATTTTCTTGCTATGTTATTTTGAATAAAATATTAATTCGGTCACAACTGTTCATAAAGCTAATTTTTTTCCTTTCCTCAGTCTTTATAGTTGTAATAGGAGAAACAGTGAAGTTTGCGTTGAGGGAAGATTAGGGATGGATGTCGAAACCGCAACATCGTATCGAGATGTATATCCGATATTATAAGTGTATATTAATAGTGACTTTCTGCACCGAAAACGCACAAATTATCTCTGAAATGATATTAAGGAATAAAATAGTCAAAAAGTACGTAGACTACTATGTATATCGGTATTTAAACACAGTTCTATCCAAAACTAAAACACCATGAAGACGTAGAATATGAGAATAGTAAAGCGATTCTTAACATTTTAAATATGATACAAAATAAAATGGAACAACTATATTTTTCCCCAGTTTAGCTGCAGGTAATCGCGGCAGAAAGTTTGAGTACGCGCGCGCAATTTTGATTAGGAAAGTCTTGGCTAGCAATATTCTGTTAGATAGGTATTGTTACTCCAGTAAAGAAAAATGGTCATTAGTGTTATAAGAATAAAATCAAAATTATTGCACTTTTGTCAAACACAACGTCAATTACATGTGAGCTAATATACTCGTAGAAAGAGACTAAACAAGGGCTCTTGAATCATTTTCACAAATATAAAGATTTACGATAACAATATTCAAAGTAAATACGTGTAATAGTTATATACATATATTATATTCTCATCTCCGATATGCTTTTGATGAGATATACAAAGAGAATACCAGCAATACCCACATGTAGTCGAAATTGAAAAATGAAAATTTCGAGACTTGTATTATTAGTAGAAATTAATAAGCATTGTCACATTTCACTGTTCTTGTTAGATTTGTAGAACACTTTCTGTTTCTGACAAGAAACAAAACGAATAATATAAATTCATGCGAGAGCAATTTTCGCAAGGTTTTCAAAACCCTAGCGGTAACCGTTCTTGTAATTTGTGATGGGCAAATGGAATTGTATGCAGAATAATAAAACTCGACCCTTTGTACAGGCTATGCTATAAATTTCGTACGATGCGGTTATCGCCTATCTATATCGATATATTTTCTAACGATTGTGTATTTTCGGCGAAATTTATGATATCCAGATTATCATGCAATGTTTTTATTCAATTATTCGCAAGAATTGTATACATATATTACAAATAAAATATTTCTAAATTATGTCAATCAAATAATGCAAGTTTATTAGTGAGATATGCTTAATTGTTGTCTTGTCAATGATAGATTGATATTTTATGAAGATTCTAATTCCGACCTTTTATTTTACAAGTTCTATTTCTTACCATCCCTAATATTAAATGGTAATTTCGTGCCTTTGCATATTGCACACGTGGTAAACGTGCGTACCTATAGAGTCATAATACTCACTTAAAGATCAAAACTGCAATATTAGTGTAATTTAAAGTGATCATTTAGTATTTTCTGAAATCCAAACGCGAAACTTTCGTCCCAGCATGTTCGTAGCAGAATAATACCCGTTGAATCCTAAAATTTAAAATATAGCGCTATGGCGGTTAACAATATAAATTAAATACACATATTTTAATCTAAACTACTCGTATTATAAATAAATCTGAAAGTAACCGTTTTTCTCTCTGTCTATCTGTCTGTCTATTAAGCGTTCATGGCCGAAGCGCTTGGATGATTGTAAAAAAATGTAGTATAGGGATAGTTAGAAGCCAGGGAATAAACATAGGGCATTTTTTATTCTGTAGTTAGTTATTAGTTATTAATTACGTGGATCATAGCGTTGAGAAACATAACGTTTTTGGAAATTATTGAGCTCAAAATAATAAAAGTCAAGATTGTTTAATTCTAGAAAAGCAGTGAACAGAAGCAAATATAATCAGACACAAGTGTAAACCAGAAACTATATCTATGTATTTTTAGCGTCTTTGTACAAAGCCTACAATGTGTATTTGACAATTTTTAAATTGCTATAACCCTAAAGGACGTGGAAAAGGCTTATGTGTATCAACGGAATAAAATGCTTGTTTTCAAGTTTACGACATCCCTTTTCTTATCTTAATATGGCGATAGGTGCCGAATAAATGTTTAGGTGGAAGAGGGACTGTGATGCGGCGGATAAGGTGCGATTACCAGTCTTGCGTGTAATCTGTCAGAAAACAATACTTTTCAAGTGCTTACATGAAAATATATTTTGTGCAAACATCATTAGGCTTTCACTTCATAATTTACGTTGCAATTTCAAAATTACTAGACCATTCGAACGTATTCAGTCAATTCAATAATATCTTAGAACAAATCTGCTAGAAAGGGAAATTCCATACACGATATTAATAATTCGGACGAGAAAGGGTAGAAAGGGGAGAAATTGGATATGGCAACTTATGCAACTTGTAACGAATTAATAATGATCATGTGTATACTACATATATTATAACAAACAAATATAAAGCAGGATGAAAACAAAAGCAAATAATGTAGCCGTTCGTATACACACACACACACACACACACACTAGGAAAGGGAATAATTTTACTTAAACGCAAGTTGTTTTCAGCAGACAAGGGCATCTGGATCAAACGCAGCCCGGGGGCGTTACAAATCATGATCCAAAAACCTGTTGTAGGTAATTTACAAAGCCCGTGATCTTTCCACCACTCGAGATAGGTGGGCTTACAAATTGCGTTCGACCTTAACTGGCGATATTTCATACGGTTATTTATTGCCGCATTGTTACCGATACGATGTACTGTTAGTGTCACGCTCCGATAGCCAACGGCCATAACGAGCAAAAACTTTACAAGTCTTTAGAGTTTATCGCGTTCCGTTTATTATTACATTGCTGTATAGATGAGACACATCAAATTGTTCATATAATTTTTATATCTGATTTTATGGCAACTTATAGAAATTTTTCGAAATACAATCAAGCACAGTACTTACGCAACTGCACATACATAATAATAAATGCAGCACTTGATGATAAAGAAATAAATATTTGTCTCAGTTCATTCGATTTACATACATAATACTCGTATTTAATTCGGCATATTGTGTCATAATCGCCTATCCCGTTAGAGAATGTATGAGGAAAACAATTAAATTACTTCCTACTCCGTAACACAAAAGGGTTTTAGTTTTCCATAGTATGACAGAGAAATTAAGACTTCACCTGTCTTCGCTCTTATTTGAGCTACTCACAGCAGGAATGACTGCCTTCCCTTCATGTTCTCAGAACTGCTGGGAAGAAATGAAAAGGAATTCGATAAAGATTTAATATTCTATTCAACATTAGGATTAGATTATTGGCTGCGGTTAGAATTTCAGTTAGCGGGTTGTGTGGGGTAGCGGATGGCGACAACCGCAGGGGACGGTGATGGAATACCTATTTGTGTATTAAAAAATAAAAGAAAGTGCATGAAAAAATCGGTATCGCAGTTCTTAACAACTGTACCCCAAACAGCGAGTAATAATAACACGCAAAGTTAAGTCCCCATGTCCGAATGCCTGACGGACTTTTAATAAAATATTTGAATCAATTAAAAAATTGTTGCATCAATTCAGTACAGTTTTTTCTTTCATCTGTATTCATCGTACTCTTCTCTGTGAAACGTAAAGAAACATAGCCAACAAAGAAACGCATATGTTTTGACGTGAAAGCGTACATTAACAAATTAAAATAATATGCAGGTATTTATTTACGTTAATAAGCTCGTATCTACGTGAAAAACGAAGTAAAAAATCATAATTCTCGACATACAATGCCTCCCGCGGCTTATTTAATTAAATGACATAATCTGCTGAAGTAATTCACACTACACCATACGTTACTTTTGTTGTCGCGAAAATAGCGGTATTAAGAATTCGTAGAGAACGCAAATGTTTACAAGGAATAAAGCTGTTTACACACCAGACGGCACCACGTAAGCTTAAGCGTTTTATCTCGGGATTAGTATATATCCTAGCCAATTTACGTGACTTCGTGTTACATGATGAGCCCTTGTTTGCAGGATCAGGTGTGAACTTTTTGCTCGTGCTCGAAAAACTGCTTAGATTGCTATTGTCGTCGTTACCGGCATACTTTGGACGGAACTAATTATCACCTTAAATTAATTAAATACAGTATTAATGGGTATCGAGGGCATCTATTGTATTTCTTAAAAATATGAAATGCCATACATATTCGGTTATATTAAGTTAACGCAGTAAAATCTAATCTAAATCTATAATACTTTTTTGAAAAAGTGTTTAAGGTGTTTGTAAGGTAATTGTGTGAGGTCTAATAAAAAAAATTTTATTATTTGCAATAGCAATGTAAATATTTTAGTGGTAATAAAAAATATTTATATGTAATTTGTGAAGGATTCGATATTATTTTTACTTTATAAGCGATGAATAAAAATGAACGATAACATAACAATGACACATAGTTTCTAAACAATGTAACAGAATTACCATTTGATTGCTGACTTTGCCTGTTAAGACTAACAACAGCTACTGAGATTTTTTAAAACGTGCCGTAAAAATTGCAGCGAGTGATGACTTGCTTTTTAGTTTTTTTTGTTCAAATTGCAATTAGTGAAGAGTTTGCGAATCCTCGGCGTGGTGTCAGAGATTGATGACAATGGAAATTTTATACATCGTTAGTCAGGACCGCGTTAGGTGAGTGCGCTGTTTTTTCAGTAATCCTACCCGAGCAGGTACACCTCCATACTTTTTGTTTCGATCCGTGAGGTTAGTAAAGCTCGCAGTGCTCGCTCGCCCATCCATCGAACTGAGCATGATCGAGTATCATTCGCTCACTGAGTCCATTTTTGCAATTTAATGGACTCGTCTTTGCTACATCCCGCGGCTATTAGTCTGAACGTCAGCATAATTGTGATCACCGATTAATCGAAAACTAATAGCCAATAAATTCTGTCACCACAACAATATATAACCAAAATTGAAAGCGATTATTCATTTTCAAGTGCCGCGAGATACCAAACAATGAAACCGGAAAAATACCTATTCGATTGCGCGCGACAATCAATTTTTATCCCGCGGATGGGTATTATTGAGCAGAATTGTATACCCAAACTCATTCGTTTGTGTTTATCAGCAGGGAAACCGATAACCCTCATTCCGTTCGGTGTGACGCAATGCAGAGATTAAAAGCTTATGGTCGTACCGCGGTTCTGGATATGAACCCGGTTAGATCCAATATCTGTCCAGAGTGACGTGCATCCAATATTCCCATGTTTATTATAAAAGGATATTCGCAATGATGTGTTTCAATTCTCGAAATACAAACACTGGCAACTTCTAACAGCTTTACTCGCCCTCGTTAATACCGTCGATAAAGTTATTCAAGCGTCGGACACAAAGGCACTTTTAGTGAGTTTTTAATGGAGATTATACTCGGGTGCAAGCAGAACACTTCGTAACCGGTGAACAGAACGGAATTCTTTTAAAAGAGAATGAAAACAGGGGCGTAAATCTTGGCTGGTCGGCTGGTTGACATACTGTTACAGGCAGTTAATCCGGTGATCCGGGTCGCGGCTCCTCGCGCAGCTGACATCGGGGAAACGCCGCCTCCTTTCTGTCGCGCTGCGTTAACTCCTCTTTTCGTATGTGCACATTCCATTCTATCCGTGGTTCATTTAATAAAACAAAGTAATTCGCTCAAATTCCATACTTAGTTAACAATACATTGAAAATTGAAACATCAAAACCGAATAACATCGAAACAAACGTGACTCTAATATTCCATTATTTATTGATGATTGTAAAGCCAGCTTGTTGATAACGAGTACGCGAGAGCGCGATATATGAAACAATAACATCACAAAGAAACGATAAACACATATTCTATTGTGTGCTATTATTATTTTCCCTATCATGTTTATCTTAGAAACAAAACGATACGGGCAGTCAGGCCGTATATTGATGGAAAAGACAAAACAAACGGTTCTGTATTGGTTCATTTTATCAGTTCCATAGCAACATTCGAAATTTATTGGGTCTGATACTGTCAATGTCGAGAATCCGCGTAATAAGTTAAATCTGCCGTCTCGGTCAGGCGATAGCATGATTAAATATCTACTAAAACATTCCGCTCGGAAGATAAAGAGCGAGAAATAAACGTATAAGTTCTTTTGTTTAAAGCACTCGTTAATATTCTTATAAAAATTTTGAGATCTATGAAAAGAAATAAACGAGGAGCTTGAGTTTTTCCTGTTTTATACAGTCGTAGAAGTCAAGTAAAGTAGATTTCTTAAATATCATTAGAGAATAAAGGCGCATCGAGGAGAGAACTAAAGTGTCTCAGACGTTCCGATAAGTGTACGGACAATCTTTTAATTTAGTTAATTGCTAGTCACAGTGGAGAGGTTCAAGTTGTTCTTGAGAGATCACGAACGTCTTTATTCAATTTATTTAACGACGGGGCGCTCTCATTAGAGACCGTAGTGGACGGGCCGTCTCGCCAGTCGTTGGCTACCTCCGCCTCGCTTGCATCTTCTTCGTTAGAGCTGCAGACACAAGTACCTATTTCCCTACCGACCTATCTTCCGTGTTCTGTATTTACACAACCGTTATGGGATCAGTCGGTCTTCATCTGAAGATGTCTTGCTTTATAAATATTTCCTCTATTTATTCAATTAAGCATATAATGTCGACAAATACATACAATGTCTCGTTATGAGAGTGAACATTTTGTTGAAGGATGGTATAATTGTAACAAACATAGGCATTCGCTAGAGATGTATTGTACTTCATAGCTTATTAATTTACGAGTAAATATAGATTGTAAGTTTATTTATCTACCTAACTTCATATATCATTATGTCTTCTATAGAGACATGATATTCCGAGCAATGTTTCACTGAACCCAATAATGTTCTCATACTATCTATTTGTTAAACTAAATCGTAGATATATTTTTGAAATATTCATAACTTATTACACACAGTAATAAGGGTATATTTTGGTTGTGGTTTCAAAATATCTATTAATATGAGTACATCCTTGATTACAATATCTTCGTGTTATATGGTCCTTGTATGTTGTTTTACCGCTGTTAGAGCTGCTTAACGATTTTTAGTTCGTGTGTATACATGTATATGAAAAATGTAATATTTACAAGTATTAACAATGAACTAATATATGAATACCATAGTAGTAGTATCCTATTAACTAACTAACCCGTCTGAGAGCAAGATCGCGGCGGCAACCCGACGTCGAAGTTTAAATTATTATCTTTGCGCCGTCGACGAAATCTACAGTAATAACATCATCAATAGGGCCGATGGAAAGTACCGTTGCGAACTCAATTAATATAGACATATACTTAAAATATGATAATAAGAATTCTTAAAACAGAGTTATGATGGGTACAAAATTATGATCCATTTAATGGAGTACATTTGGATCTCCACGCGTTAATCGAAATATTTAGATAACTAAATGATTTGAAACAATTGAAAAGAAAAAATTTAGTTTTCACAACAGTAAGTTTAACTTGAAAAATTATACCTTATGTTTACTTGGGACTTACTTGGTGTTGCTTTTATAAAAATTTTCAAAGTTTTCTTAGATATTTATTTTGTAGAGCAGGAGTCATGAGGAAATATTACTCGAGTAAAGTTATATTTCAACGAATATCTTTTGTCGCCGCGTGCTCCTGACAATATGATATAGACAATGCCTCGGAAAAGGGTTGATGCTTCGTTTACAGCTAAAAGTGTCCGGCCACAAGTTTACAGCCAGTTTTACGTCTTAACATTTTCATTACTATACGACTATACAATACCCGGCTGTCAAATGAAGTAAGGCTTTCGAAATTGATGAAAAGCACCTTCAGTGCGAAAATACCTTTATTTTCATAAGACAAACAAACAATCTTAGGCTTGATTTGAATGAATCATAGACCTAACAATATTACTGTTACAGTTATGCTATGACATATATGAGCTGTGACATAACTTTATAAGACGAAAAACATCTGCATGTACAAAACATGTGAGGTCGTGTAAGCGAGCCTCCGAAGATGCGTTAGGAAAGGATAAGCTTCATCGTCCTCACGTTCCTGAAATATGATTTCGATAAGTCGCAAGCTATTGGACGGGGTTCGCCTTTTTATAAAATAGTTTATTATACATATAT
>DWQT01000094.1:0-31728 GCA_018244895.1 Myscelus amystis hages | reverse complement strand
GAACGGCCAATATCATATTTAATTTTGAATTCCTATTTTAAATATTTGCCTTATGGGAATTATTTGTATTAAACAAACAATTAACGAGATACTTAAAAAAACATTTTACTATACGAATATTTATAATATTCGGCTATTGTATCAATATGCCATTAGATATCATACCCATGATTAAATATTAAAACTGCACGGAAATTTTTGTTGTAAAAAATATTTTGAATCTGGATAGCAAAAAAATATATTTTTTACATTTTTTCTTCAGATATTACGAACACATTTTGGAACGAAAAGTTACAGGATTTTACAGGTGACTACAAACATGAGTGCGTAAGGCCAGCTTTTTACAATGTTCCTTTCCGCATCGTAATCTGTGTCGTTCCCAGAGTCATACAATTACAAACATAATATTATACCATCCCCAGTCACATCGCACCATTTAGTGTGCAAGTGGCGCCTGTAATTCGGTAGAATGAAGAAGTCTATTTTTTACCGGTTTTTAGTTCAACTTTTTCCAAAACAAACGCCCAATACCTCGTATGTATAATTCATACAATTCGCATATTATTGCAATTCATAACGAATTAACAGTGAATGAATTGTCAGTTTTTTTTAATTTAAAACGTTGACAAGAAACGTCTTTGTAACAAACTTTTGTAGTAAAAATATTTAAAGAATAGACAGTGCTTAGGGTACTATACACTATGATACAAAAATAAATTATTCCAACCCTGTGAAAGAATTAGAAGATGCATTGGGTGAATAATTGACACATAGAAGCTCAGAATGAAAATGATTACACGAAGCTGTTACAGTCATCACTATCAAACATAAAATATTATAATACTTATTTGAATTTTTATATTGAAAATATGTGCTTACGTACTTTAAAACTCGAGAACTTAATGACGATAAACTTAATTCGGTCCAGAAAACACTTTACGTAATGTTTTATTGTGGGTTGTTATAGAGTAATCACAAATGAATAAAGGTTTACTTCAATATGTTATACTTTGTAAATAAATATACATATATTAAAAATTCGACTATAATATAGAAAACTCTGAAAGCTCTTACGATATTTAACATTATTGATTAGATTCTAAAGTTAAAAAAACAAACACAACTACGTAACTAAATACACATCACTACCTTATTGTCAACCAACTTGATGTTAGATTCGTCTACAGTTACAATTAATTTTCTAAAAATATTTACCATTGAACTAATCCACTCTTTTAAAACATTAATCACTTTTTGAACGTATTTATATAATAATATTTAAATATATTGGCCTTGTTATGTTTTATCTCACCGTAGCAATGTTTTAAAAAGCACAAAATGGTTTTACTATTCTTTGCTAGTATATGCTAAATGAATGCACTTATTTTTTTTATTTCACGGTATCAGGGAAATTACTTATACGCTAGATCCCTCTTATTACTTCTGTTTATCGAAAGGAATTCAAACTCATACAAAATCACGCAACATATTAAAGTACTAATAAAAACAAATTCTTATACAGGCGACCTAAAATAAAATTATCTGGTTGTCACGCAATCATTAAGAGCACTAATTTTCTCATGTATAAGTCCAAAGGATAGAACAATACCAATATGTTTTTGTGTAACAAAATATTTTCAATAAATCGGCAATTCAGTAGCAAGTTGACAACCTTTTACCTTGAAAGTGAGACAAAATGACAGAACACATGATGATAAAACTGTTCTTACAAGATTCTCAAGCAATGCATACAATTTAATGCACCCATGTATTTGCAATACGAACATTCGCGTTGCAAACAAAATTTTGAATAAGTCCTTTTACACAAAGGTACAAGAACACAGGGTTGTTTTTATTCGAACGTTTTGACATCGTTTACAGCTGTCTCAGCGGTCATTAGATGCCTTTTATTATTGGAAAATTAATTAGCAGTAAATGAAAAAAGGCCTGCATTTGACTACGACTTTACTATATTGGTTGCAGGCTGGGATGTGGCACGCCTGCGTTTAACTTAATTACTAGGTATTTAGATAATGATTGTGTATAATACCTGCAACACGAATATTCGTTGCGATATAAATGCGATACAACGTGACGAGGCGGGATTATGGAAATGTCGTTTAGAAGAGTTGAAGCTCGAGTAACAAGCCGGCGAGGAGCCAAAGCGGCCGATGGCAGCGCAGGTTGATCGCCGTCCCGTTCGCGTGGCTGGTTTCCGAGCGCGGCTTCACGCTTAGCTCGTTCACTGCCACTGCATAACAAAACAACACCTATAGACACGATCGCAAGCCAACATAAAGCTAACTGCTACTATACTACACACCAGCTGACCCGGCAAACGTTGCTTTGCTGTATAAATTATTTTGCCGTTGTCGCAATATTTTTATTGCTCGTCCTCTCCTATTCATCGTAGCGTGATGTTATATGGCCTACAGCCTTCCTCGATAAATGATCTATCTAACACTGAAAGAATTTTTCAAATCGGATTAATATTTCCTGAGATTAGCGCGTTTAAACAATCAAAGAAACTCTTCAGCTTTATATTATTAATACATATATAGGTGTAAGTACTTCCAGTTACAGTTTGTCATTTAAATATTTAAAAGATTTAAAGATTTATTGAAAAAGACAAAATGCACAGTTATATTATGCACAATTATAATTGGAAACAAGTTTCTTATACATAATAATGTGTCGATACGAATAATAGTATTGAAATGTCAACTACATATTTGTTACAATACTTGTTTCTGGGGAAGTCGTTGCTTGATCATTCTATTCGAAAACGACAACATAATATAAACCACAATAGTGATAAATGGGATGTAAACCATTACCATAAACAAAAGTTCTAGTTCTTTTTAAGTTCAAATCGACGAACAACGACACGAATAGTTTTAACCGAAGCCGTTCGGTGCAAATGAGACCCGTAGATAGGACATTAGTAATTCAGTAGCTATCTTTACGTTCCAAGTTGACTCAACTCGAACTACAGATTGTACATACAAAACTGTTTACTCGGAAGCTATTTTAAACTCAGAATACAGTTAGACTTGTTGGTGTAAGTTTCATTAAACTTTGGTTACATTTTGTGTATTTTATTCAAATAAAAATTTTCCTGTTTGCAATGCCGCAAAAACACACATGTATGTTTTTAAAACCTGTCTAATTAATAATCAAATTTACCATTCAATATTAACTTTATAATTTGTCTAATTTATAATCAACTCATATCAGCGTTTTAGTGTTAAGATAAAAATTGAAAACACATTTCATAGCATATTGACTAAATATTTAGTTAAGGGCTTGTTATGTAAGTTTACGTCCTAAAGATAATTATAAAAATGGTGATATAAAAACGGTACTTCATTAAGATTATTGCGTTTAATAAAATAAATTTAATGACATAGCAGAAGATGGCGAATTCATTTCCACTTCGTATATCGAAATATGTATTACATATATAACAAATTACTTAATTAATGATAACTTGATACTTACTAAATTATTATTTGGAAACATTGTAGAGTGAGTTTTTGTTAAGTAACCGGCCTGAATATACTGTTATTTCCGTTTGTCTGATTTGATTGTGAACTAATCTGATCTGAGTCTGAATCTGATTACCAAATCGAAGATAAACTTCCCTATATCCCTTTTAAATAATAACCAAGAAACAAAAAGCATTTTAATACTTTTCTTTTGTACCAAATGAAAACATTGTAAAATAGCAGCTACAGACAGATAATTGTTTCGTAAACGTAATGTACCAGTTACGTAGTAGGTATCGTACAATGGGAAATCGTATCTGCATTCAAAAAGGAAAGTGGAATATTGTCGAAACATGACTCCGCTAAGAGCGTTACTGTGTTAAAGTGAACTGATCCGATCAAAACGATCTATAGCGAAGGGCAGATAAAATGCTTTATCTCGAAATATACGAGTACCTTAAAGACTGCAAATTAAAATGTAAATAAATCATTACCAGCAACATAAGCGGTAATAAATAACAGTAAATTGTTTACAGGTTTTATAGCAATGCCTTTTGAATAATTTATCTTCCATTTTTTATTATTAATAACAGTATTGGTAGTGTTTTTATATCAATAACAAAACCAGGAATAAATACATTTCAATGTACTTTTTATATCTTGTAACTGGAAACTAAGATATACGAGTACCTACACATAACAGTAAAATGTTAGAATCAAAGGGCTCTTCTTAAAATGGTAATAGTTCAAAGTAAAATATGAGGATATAATGAGGATGATAATAAAGATTAACTGATGTAGGATAAAAAAAGTTTTAGAAACAAAAACTTATCAGTTACAAATTGAAGAATACAGCTTAAAGGAGAAGAATAACTTTCCTGACAAAGACATGAATCTCTTTAACGATTTTCTTACCTAATTGTTTTTTTTTCGAGTTTTCAGTTGGATTAATAGATTGTTAATTGTTGAAATCGAGCTCCTCTGAGATAAAGCACTCTTTAGAGACCAATTTGTACTGATTTCAAATGATTAATTGAACCATTGTAGGTATTGTACAAGTTAGTGTTTTCTTATCAAGATTAATCAATTGGAATAGATAATATTATTGGTCCCATTATGTGGTCGTTATCTACGCGGGTTGGTTTTTATTGCTTGTTAGTTATGATTGAAGATAATTCATAACCTATTACGTTAATACGTAACCTGTAATTTTATCATAATCCTTAGTTATTATTTCAATCTTCGATTTCGATTTATATCGTAATCGCAGATTAATCGTACTCATAATCGAATTATTGTAATCATTAACCATTAAAAAAAAAATATTTTAAAAATAATTGCACAATCGTTATAATACGCGAATTAGAAATATTGTCATATATAATACCAAATAGTGATTTACTCAGAATTGAAATTTATTCATTTCAGTATCATTTCAGTCATCAATCATACCTTGCAATGATATATCTAATATATTATATTTTTAATGTGATACATTATCTATATATGCCGATGTTCTACTAAAAACCTTACTATCCACGAAAAGGAACTTCATTCTATACTATGATTTGGTGAAATACACCTCTCTTCATTATACGCCCCTCAGGCTGTTCGGACCCTAAATCAATTTATAGAACCGAGACAAATAACAAATTAAATTGTACCGAAAGGTCTTTCTATTTGTCCCTCAACGAACTAGAATTTCCCATCTCATTTAGAAGAGTCAACGTTTACTGTAGCGTAGGTGTTTGCTATCCGTCGATGTCCTCAGTCACGTTGGTAATACACCCACTCAATTCAGCTAATAATAGTAAACCGAACGCTTGGGGCAGTTCTGCCAAGTTGCAGCCGAATATTATTCATACATGTTATCAGTAACTTATCCATTGTATCTCGTCAAATTTTGCCCCTGGTCGTTCCCAGAAGTATGTCGGAGGAGTTCTGGAATATAAATGGATGTATAGCTGGTATATTTTAAAGTAAGACGAATCTGAATGCCACATCTGTTCATTTATTTTGTTTATAAATGTAACCATATTTACAAATAAACTTTTTGTCTTCTTAATTCTTTCTTTCAGCTTTTCTTTTATTAAACAGTTCATCAGAAGGTATATCATCGTAAGTCTAGCGCCACTTCATTTTCCTGAAAATTTTGCCTTTCCACCCTTTTACTGTTTCAGTGTAATAACAAATTAACATTGTTCCCGCTAAATGCTTGGGCCTTCACGGTGTTATTTATGTATGAAAAAAGTGTAAGCACGCCTCTCGGAAAATCTCGTGTAATTTATGTTTCATAACAGGTGAGAAATACCTTCGTAAACGTTGCGATTTTATTTAATGTTGGTATTCTACCGAAAATGATTAATTAATTCAAAATTGTTTATTAATTTTCTCCTTTTCTAAGGATTTTTTTCAGCACTATGCAATCAATTATACCTGTAACAGTCTGTTTCTTCATATCAGCGAATTTTTCTCCGGGGCCCACTTCATCGGGGATGGTGGATGTGCAGGTGAGCTGCAGACGCCCGTGGGCGGGGGTACGCAGCTCGGCTATAGACACCCAAAGGGAGATGGGTATCACTGGAGGCAATCTTGGTCTCTCTCGAATCTATTCAGAGAAAAATGTTTAATTTCTCCACTAGTAAGTACCTTAATAATCTTGAAACAACACACAAAAAACCCTGACTATAATCGCCTAACGCAGTTTTCTTTATGTGTCTTCCAAACAAGAAATGTGTATTTTTTATTAAAAAGACATGAAATAAAATAAGCAATGAGTAAGTTACGCAGACACCAACGCTTCTCTTTGACATAATCTGGTCCATACGGATATAAGTAGTAATTGAATCTCAAAAACTTTTAATAATCTGATACTACAGAACAGAAGCGTGTTTAGTGGGCTAATTTAGATCATATATTCAATCTAAACATGGTCTTGCTTTTTTCATATTCTTTTCGTATTTAAAGGCAATAAAAGAAATAAATCTTTCAAATAAAATAATAATTTAGTACATGTGAGGGTTTATTTATTGCAGCTCCCGCCGTTCTGCTTTAAATATGATGTACAAATTTCAAAACCAGCATACAATGTCTTAAAAGTCAGTTTGTAAGTTTTAATGTATGTACATCGAAGACATCGTATTTATGTAGTGTTAATATAAGTATATCTTTATAAATAGAAATGGAATTCAGTTACAAAGGTTCAGTTACAAACGGAAAAGGCCGTGTGTAGTTTTTATATAGTAGGTACAACGTTCATCTGTAGTCTGCGTAGTGTTCTAGTATCAAAGGCTTAAGTGACGCGACACTGCGGGACAAAAGTGACGGGAGAGCTCTTTCAAGATCCATTAAGCCTCAATACTGGGATGGTTTTATTTCAGCTCTGCCCGTACGTAACGAATAGATTTGTACGTAAAATACTCGTACGATCTAATAAATATCGGTCATTACTGAAATCATCCAGTTGCGTGGAAATAAGGTTAATGTCAATTTCATATACGATAAATCATAATGTTCCTAATTAATGTAACATACTGTTGCTAAGTACTTTGGAATTTAAATCTATGTTTACACTAAATGTTGATATATTTATTGTGTCTGGAACTAATGTGCAGTTCAAAATGCGATAATTCGGGTTCAACTAGGTTGTATAAAAGCTGCTGAAGTTCTGAAATCTCCTTACAGGCAAATTGTTGCTTTGTAAACAAGTACAATGTTAACCAGCTGACAAATGAGGTTGTTCCCAGAACAGTTGTTTCATTTGTTAGCTGAAACGTTTCGTATTTAACATCATCATTTTATATTTGCGTTCAACATTAGATAGAGACAAAGATAGAGGACTGCTTAATTTAAACTATACATATATAAAATTCTAAATTTGAAATTCTCCGTTGAGAAGTTTCGATTTGGTTAGGTGAGTGATGTATGAAGAGCACAAAATTATTGAATTTACGTCAATTGTATCAAGAAGTTTTAATGAGGTTCATGTGTACTGGATTAATGGTAACGTTGCTTCGATGTAACACTTCGTGAATAAGGCTTCATTATTTTCAATCACGAAGTCGAAAATTTGCATGTTACTCTTCTAAACAATGTAATGTTAATCTATGGTCACGGCTATGGAAGCGTTGATTTTTTTTTCACCCTTTTAGTGGTCTACTGCCAGACCGGGTCTCCTCTCAAATTGAGAGAGATCTAAATCCCTCTCAATATGAGAGGAGACCAATGGCCTAAGCCATAGTCAACCACGCTGGCCAAGTGTAGATTCACACACCTCACAAAATATTATGTACAGCGATGGGTGAATAAGCCCCAAAATAACCTTGGGGCAGAAATCAAACATTCTTCTACGGATAGATATAATGTACCATAAAGTCCGAAATCAAATATTCTTCTAGGGATATTTTACCTTGGCGACTTCCTCGCTTGGTCCTTCCTTCAAGGTGCATTTGCTATGTTTGCTGTTATTGGTCGGCGCTGGGGTGGTCGTTTCGCTGACCAGCGCCCAGTACTTGGCCGTGTAGTTGAACTCCGGCGCTATGTACCGATGCTGATGTTTCCTGTGACGATAGCCCCCTCCGCCCTTCGTGCGCGTGGAACTCGACACGCGGTACGAGAAATATCTCACGGATTCATCGGGCACCTGGATATATGATTGTTTATAGAACGATGTTTGGTCAATATTTAAATTTCAAGTGTAGAATAATAAAAATCATCATCATAATGTAGTTTGAATACGTTAGTCCTTTTTTCGCCTTTAAGAGAAATATATTCAACTAGCTGACCCGGCAAACGTTGCTTTGCCATATAAATGATTTTGCCGTTGTCGCAATATTTTTAATGGCTGTTCTCCTCCTATTCGTCTTAGCGTGATGTTATATAGTCTATAGCCTTCCTCGATAAATGAACTATCTAACACTGAAAGAATTTTTCAAATCGGACCGATATGTCCTGAGATTAGCGCGTTCAAACAATCAAACAACCAAACAATCAAACAAACTCTGCAGCTTTATATTATTAGTATAGACTATATCAAGTGTTCTGGTTTAACATTCTATCTTTTCTCTTAATTATTTCGATTTTCTTCATGAATAAACAAAAAATGATTTACTGTGACATTTAGTGCTGTTTGTTGTAAACATACTTACTTTTTCATTATCTATGTACCAAGTGAGCTTAGGGACGGGCGCGGCGGGCGCGCTCGTGCAATTGGCCCGCAGCAGCCCCCCCACCACCACATCCGGCTTACCGAACGTAATGATCGGCGGGTGTTTTTGAGAATCTACAAACAAACGATACAAGAGAATAACCCATATTAACATTATAAAGAGGAGAACATTGGTCGTATCCTTGTTTGTTTGTAGGAGACAATCTCTGAAATGAATAGAGAATAGATAAAATAGAACAGAGCATAGATAGAGAATAGATGTAAAGGAAAATATCATTTTCGTTCGTTTGGAATATGCGGTGTGTCTAACGTCGCGTAACAACTCAATGGTGTATTATTGACGGTGTTAGACAGATTACAATTTTTATATAAATATAATAGAAAAAAACAAAGAAATTTACATTTGTACGCGCGCGCAGCACGTACGAGTATTAATGGTGAGCTAAGTAGACAGGTTAAGGTCTGTTAACAATGTGTGTAACCCTAACATAATATTACAGGGGCGTTCAAGTTTGCGTCAGAAAAAAGTTTTTTCTTTTTATTACCTTTTAGCTTAGCTTAGGATCAATACTGATCACGCAACTGATTTTTACATCGCACCAATAAATTACTATGGCAAGGGTCTACCTAAATATCAATGTGTACACAGTGGCCGGCGTTCCGCCCATCATTCATACGATGCTTTTGTGGGAACACAAATGGGCCCCGAAAATAGCACTTAGCATTTTGCAAAGTAGGTATGTGAACGAGGAAAAGGTTAAATCTGATTTGTGATGTGCAAACAAAAGGGCCATTTTTACCGAAACGCATAATGGAAGCTCGCTGACATATAGTCTAATTACAGATAAGCCGACTTTCCACATGAAGGAGTTTAATGAGCTACCGTAATCTGACGTAGTTCAAAAGCTGCAGACCGTTTTCAAAGATCATTCTATTACAGGCCTTTAATGTAATAATTATGTTTAAATTCGTTTCACAGTCCCTTACAAATACAATGAAAATATATTCTAAGTTCATGACCAGTATATTTTTGTCAGAGCGCTGAGACTGCTTCGTTTCAGTTTCTATTAAAACTAGTTTCAAATTTATTTTTACGTAACAGCTGGCTATATTAAGGCGTTTTGACGTACATCACAAATGGAAATGAGACGCCGCAAAAAATGCCGCGAAACTTTAAATAAACGGTGAATATTTCGTCCGGTCCGGCAACACGCGGCCGTGGCCCGCTTCGAACAATGTACGAGTGTGATCGGGTAAGTGGCGTGAAAATTACATGACAAAATGAACGCTCGAAGGCTGCGGTTTTCAGGCGTTTAATGAAAAAATATCACTAATTCTCAGCCAACGTTAATTTGTCTATGACCTACTTTTATAAACGTTTATGGGGAACGTAATTACAATAGAACCGTTAGTGAGCGAGCCGTTGATTATGAATGATAGTGGAATCGAAATATTTCCTGTAAAAATGAAACATGAATGCCAGTTATCACTTGCTGAAGCTAGTAATCATACGTCAGGTTGTTTAATAGTTATCATGAATGGAACAAACGATGGGGAAATATATTTGTCATTTTGGCTGCAATTAAAAAAGTGGGTACAAAACCAACGACCAAGGGTATATACTTCGAAAGAGAATGTGTTTGGAAATGGACATTACGACGTGGTGACCTCAGAGCGCTTGTAATCACCTACCACACAATAGTTAATGTCACCGTTGGGCAATGGCGCTTAGAATGGGGGTTTTGGTCGTTTACCTGTGACTTTCAGTATTACGAAAAACAGTTACCTGCCTTCCTTCCATTGGATAAAATTCCACGTATAAATATAGTCAGGATAATAGTATTTAAACAACCTTGGAAATTAGTGCTGGTCAGTATGTTGTTCCTACTGTTTAGGACACAGATATTCACGTGCTATTGAGATATAAAAATGTTGCTTTCTCACTGTCACGAGCAACAAAATATTTTGAAGGTTCAGTAACCTTTAAGTTCGCTTGTGAGAATGGTAAATTACATTTTACCCCGAAAAACTTCAACGCCCGTCTAAAGTCTTTTAAAAAATACGCAAGCCTAGAATTTATTTAGTGTCTAAACGAATACGTTGCTGGACTGGACAAATATTTCTTGACGGATTTGTATGAAATTTGGCACACAGATTTTCTATAATTTGATTAACCGATTTGATTATATCCCGATATATCCCATGGAATCTAAATATAGGCAGGTAACAAAGCAGAGCACATTTACGTATTAATATTCTATTTTAACACAGAAGCGAAACTTACAAACTACGGTCAGTTGGTGTGGCGGGGAGGCGGCCGTGAAGATAGGCGTCTCCAGAGACACTTCACACCAGTATAAGCCGGACGCCGTCGGGTCTAGATTATCTATGGTAATAGAGTTCTCGGTCACTTGGGACATCTGCAACAAACAATGGAAATTCAATTTAATGTAATGGAATGCAAATTGAAAGCCTCTTGTGGTTGAAAATTATAGAGAAATTCAACACGTTATATTTAATTCTGCGGCATTGAAATTATAATTTTGCTATTGAAAACGTTCAATACCAAATAAGACACTACTAGCATTTTTTTAAAATATGATCCTTTATCTAAACGTCTAATATACATTTCTCTTATTATTATAACATAATATTTTTCAGAATGTATTATTGTTTCATGTATGTATTGAGCGCATTGCGAATAGGTACCATAGGATCATTATGAATCTTACTTCATTTATAATTTTATGATTTTTTAATTTGTAGGAGAATATCTGGAACTATGAACTACAAAGTCCTCAAAAATTATTTTATCAATAAACAGACATGTTTTCGGAACAACTTGGTTGTTTTCTACCAAAACCCAAACCAAAAAACCAAAAACAATTGCTTACTTGTACTTATTGAATGTCGAGTTTCGTATACGTGGAGTGTAGCAATAGATTACTCTTACATGCAATCATGGAGTTCTCTTACAATATTATACTCACATTAAGCTTCCCTCCGTGAAAAGTGTAATTGGTATACGGCGGTACCCTCTCGCGGACGTACTGGAGAAGCTTCGCGCCGGACCTCAGGAATTCCACTTTGTACAGGAGTTGCGGTGGCACTTGATGAAGACAGCGGAGAGTAGCCGAGCCCCCGCGGGCGACCCAGCTCGGCGCCGCCAACCTTACATCCACATCTGTAGCTTGAGCGTGACCTGTACCACGGGAATCTCTTAATACGATATCAAAAATGTCTAAATCACCAAATATTGTTGGTTCACCGTCTTATCTTTACATAGTATAAAATAAAGTCGCCTTTTCTTCCTGTCCCTATGTATGCGTATATCTTTCAAACTATGTAACGGACTTTGATGCAATTTTCTTTAATGGATAGAGTGTTTCGAGGGGAAGGTTTGCATGTATAATAACACCCATTATATGGTAGAGAAATCCTGATTCAGTGAGATTTCTAATGTGATTTTTATGATTAAATAGGGCGCGCGAAGCCGCGGGCAAAAGCCAGTTAGTGATAATTGACTTTGACTGAACTCGGGGTCTAATGGTTAGAGTCCCCGACTGCTATGGCGAAAGTCATGGTTTCGATTCCTAAACATGATAAATATTTATGATGACCACATTTGTTTGTTCTGTGTTTTGATGCAAGACAAATATCTAGTTACTGTTACTGATTCTTTAAAAAAAACTTGACAAGTGTCAATACTTGACAAGCATATTATATGACAAACATTAATAAATCTCTAACTTTAATAACCTTCGCAGGACCATCGCCGCTGGATATCTTTGGAAACCGGGGTGATATTAAGATATGTTGTAACAGTTGTAATTCAAAGGTATCATCTACAATATTCACAATTCACCCTCATCACTATACGCACACATGCGTACCGCCCGCTTATCGGAAGAGTACGACCTGAGTCAGCTGTTAGATAAGGACGTGTGTATATATCTATAGGATAAAAGATATGAGTTTCTATCCATATAGATGACGGGATATGAGTTATATTTAGACTAAGCTTCGAAATGACCAGTTGATATTAATATCACTATGAATAGTGCCCACTTATACATTGCTAAACTGGATAACAATAGCATTTATGTATATGTGGTCATCATACAAATTTTTGTATTGCGTATGATTAGAACCTACTCAGCCTTATCAGGTCCTTCAACTACTAGGTACTACTACGCCAGTGAATTAATAGTAATAGCAGGAGCGGTAGTAGTAAGATTAAGATAAAACACCCTAAATAATACACAAACGAGTTTTCAAAAAGCTCTAGAAGTCAAACACGATACAAGATGGGTCGTATTATCGTATCTGAGTTTAGTTTTGTAGTTAAATTATTTGGAAACATTTCTGTATTACTGCTTCAGGTAGGTCTCATCATCGGAATCATTATTATTTCGAAAAATGTGACTAAAACGAATATAAAATGTAATAATTGCAGATTTTCATGTACCTACTTGTGCTCAAATATATTCTTACAAATTTAATTTGAATCGTACTAAATTATACCAATATTTTGCTGAAAATATAAACAATTCAGGTTTTCTGTATTATTATATTTAATTTTCCTTTGTTACTACGTGTGGGGGTGTAGTAATTTAAATACGTTTTGTGGACGGCAATAATATTTAACTCTTTTTCGCGATAAAGTCATTGATGCGTATGTATGTATATGGTTGGTCCTACTTACATAGTTGGTCCGTTGGATGCTCGTGACATTGACCGGTTAATTTGCCATAATGGACTCATTCGATTTTAATTAATTAATAAGAGAATAGATAACATTTCAGTAAGCTTTATTGACGGGCACTTAACGGCGATTAGTGGAAAGCCACTGATACCTACCGTTACGTTTTGACAAAAGAATTATTGTAATGTGAAGGAGAATTGGACGTAAATATTGCCAATCGCAACATTGATCAATATTAACCAGATAAATTGGAGCTCCAACGAATTTGTATGTGACAAGAATTTTCAAAATTTAATTGTAGAAAAGTTTCGGTCACATAAACGGATATAATTAATTTAACGATAGCCATGTATGTCTGATAAAAATATAATACTATTTCCGTTATGACGTTTAATAATGGCAATTCATTTTAAATGATGAAACAGAATGAGCGATAAAACAAATCGGATTGCGAAGTCATACGACGGGATATCAAATTTTGCGGTCGGGGAATTACATGGAACTGGAGGTAAAAGTTGAGATTGGTTGTTTATTTGAGGTTTTTATTTTCTACATTACGGGAGAGAATCAGATTAATTTGCCATTTTTATTCAGCGTAATATATTATTCTAAGCCATTTCTGAAATGACATGAGAAAGAATCCCACTTGCCCAGCGTGGCACATTGTGGTCTTTCCCTTTATTGTAGGGTTACCCGTGTCCAACAGTGGGATGACAGAAGAATCGATTACTATTATTTCTCTTCTCTTCTCACTTATACGTTTGTAAATTTAAAACTCGCACTCACTATCAGGCGAAATAAAAAAACAGCATACCACCTGATCCCCTGTGATCACTGACTGCATTGTATTTACAGAAGCGATGAACCGTTCACAGAAATGCTCAGTTCAGACGGGTGCAAAATTTGAAGGATGGAGTGGGAACAAAATAAATACGAATATAATAGAAGAGAAGCACCATTACTCTAACTAAATGCTTTTTAGGTTAATAATCGGTAGAGGACTTAACAACCTATTATGATCGTCATAGGATCCATATGATAAGGAATGATATTATGTATGATTTGAGGAATCTTGTAACAGAACGCCGAGTCTGAATATAAATGTATTTAATTCTATTTTATATTCATACGATATGAAGGATATAATTCATATAATTGCAAACATTTGATATAATAGTTATGAATGAAAAGGGAGACTAAAGATGAAATAGCTTTTTTACAGATCGAGGCTTTTGTTCCCTTTTTTAATTTAAGTCCCTTTGCTTTTGTTTTCCTGTACATTAAAATGACATTGGGTCGTCAAAGAACGCAGCCTCTAAGACCTTTCAAGATATGACCCAACGAGTCAGAGGTTATTTGTTTTGAAATGGGACTGGACAACAATAGCAGTGTTTGGATATTCACATTCAAATTAATTTGGAATGAAAAATATATTGTACACTTCTAAAAAACTGCGTAGCAATTTTTTTTACGTGGTATTACTGCGATGAGTATGAATGTAAGATTAAAACACCATACGTTTCCGGAAGAAACAGATTGTTATTGATCGTTTATATACCTCTGGTTTGTGAAAAAGTCTGGACTCCATACTTACATACTAAAACTTCTCAGAGGTCATTAACTGTAGCCTTTAGTGCGCGGTGTAGAATGTTATCGCTGCGTGGTAGACAATGATAATAATTGACTATTACTTAGCAAAAACTCCAACATTTCTTCCAACAGGAGCTAGGAAACTCCAACATTTCTGCCACGGACCATTGTATATTTAAGGAAGATGCAATTGGTAAAGTGAAAGGCTGTCCGATATCAAACAGATTTCGAAACTCTAACGCTGCTTTGCCATTTTCAATACAACACAACTTAATACGTTAATAGAAAGTCTTTTCAATATTTGCCTTTAAAGTTATCCGAGTTAAATTCAGCCTCGACTGAAGTAGTATTTCCGTCTCGATCTCCCAACCCTCAATTCCTCTATAACGACCCTCTTATCTATCTGCACAACGCAGCTCACAGAAAATTGCAGTCTATTTTGTGCCATTGGGAGTTTTACATTATTTGTTTTATGTTCCATTTTGTATACTATATGAAACGCTCGAATATCATATGATGTAGTTTTTCTCCTCGCAAGGGTAATAAACGAATAAAGTATTAACACGAAGGAGTATAACCACATCACATAATAAATAACAAAACGAGTTTAGTTTTCCGCTGTTTTTAATTTAAGTTCAATATTTAAGGGGTGAAATAATTGTAACGTCAGAATCAAGATTAACTATTAAAATTAATTTCCGCTGTCAAATTTTCTGGAATAAGTAAATTTAGTCTTAAAATTGAACCGTTCACATTACAAGTAAATTTCATCTCTCGTTTGTAACAATATGTCTGCAAGCTCATTGAATTTATAGTTGCGCTTCCAAGATTAATAACGTACTAACAGTTGGTTGAAAGCCGTTACTGTTAGCATCTCGTAATCTCACGCCCGCTTTGGACTCATGCCAGCACCTTTTATCTTTGTTACCTTTCTGTAACAGGTTAACCTTTTACGGACTGGTTAGGTAATTGCCAGTTAGGTTTTATACACGAAATAGACTCCAAAAAATTTGCTATTGTTCACAATCTCAGCACTTTATTTTGCAAATCATTTTTCTTCTTAAAGATGTTATTGGAATTAAAAAAGAGTGCATTATAAAATATTTTCCTTAAATACGCCAGAAAAGATTAACAAATAAGATTACGTCAGACATATGAATTTTTCGTTGTAATTTGGGAAGATGTGTACATTAGTAGACTAAAGACTTTTTTATACACTCTCGAAACGTCTCGAAAATTAGTCCCTAATAGTATCTCAAAATTTAATAACTTTTCAGACAGCCTGCGATCTATGTACATGTCGAGCCGAATACTTGAAGCAAGATTAATCGGTTACAGACAACTGTCAGATGTTTCCTTACTTCTAAGAAATCCGCTAGTGACTTTCAGTGTTGGAGAATTGCCAGCTGATTTTCTGACGGGAACTGCTCATGCTCGCGAAAATGCCAGAATTACTTCCGCCACGATAGTCACCTAATCTTTTGTAGAGGATTTAACTACTTTGCGGGTTTTGTTTACAGTGTATACTATTGCGAGCAGTAGTGAATGATTATTAAAAATATTTCGAAATGTTAATTTAGTTCTTGTAATTTATAAAAAGTAATTTGAAATCCAGTAACCAATAGCTTAACGATCTAGACGCCGAATACGTATTTTTAGTCTTTTTTTACATCGCATTTGGTAAAATTCCGGAAAAGGATTACTTTGAATAAATTGAACGTGTTTTATTCAATTCTGCGTAGATTTAGTTAAGATTTGCATATTATGAATATGGATTGTATTTCCTGCACCCAAACAGTCTAGCCTCTTTCCTAAAGTAGTACCTACTACCTAGTAACTGGGGATTTTCAGAATTTACGCCCCTGACTTCTTTCGCCTTTGACCTGTCTTCTTACGCTCTCCCGACCCTACCGTTGACACTCGCCTTATAAATCTGTTTCTTGAGTCTGTTGTCGTTCGTTCTTTCTATATGCCATAACCACCTAAGTATGCCTTCTTTGATTTCCTATTCCTCACATTTTAACATTTTAATGTGCTGTAGCTTGTCTCCAGATAGTTGAGAAATCAAGTAATCCGATTGTGTTGGATGCTTGCCAGCTGCCGCTGTGGCTTTTACAGCTCATGTTCGAGAAAAGGCCAAAATTGTTTCCGTTACGATAACAAGCGCCGATCTTTTGTACAATGTTTTGTGCATCTTGAAATTTCTATAAAATCCACTATTATTACACCACGTCTTTCCTTCTACTCGTTTCTAATAACGCAGCTTATAATAACGCCAAGTTATTACACATATAATAACGCAGCGCTGTTTTAAAATTTGATTCAATACGATTGGTAAGTCATTAATGAATAATCATAATGATCCTAAAACAGTACAATTCTAAAATGGTCTCTATGTGTGAACTGCAACATATCATCTACATTAATAATGTGCGGACGGAGGTAAATGCAGCCGTAGTAACGCGTCCTTTGCGGCGAGAGATGAAGACACCCGACTTCACTGCAAATAATAAAGGAGATTTATTGTTTCGCAAAATGAAACGAAATGTACAATACTGCACTTAAATACTTAATAAAAGTCTTCATAACAGTTGGGAGTCTAGAACGCCCCTAGAAATTTTTGTGACTTAATCCTGGATGAACTATCTAAGCTTCTTCTACAAGTAGCGTACTACATAGTATCATTACTGGTTAATAATATGATCACTGTAGGTCATTGAGAGAAGGCGCAAGTGAAACTAATAGTTTCTACACACAATGTGTGAGACGTTGACAGCGGTAAATGCGGTTAGCCTAACATATCCGGGAGGGGATGACATCTCCGGTAACATACAATGTACATCCTATATCACTGCGCACAATGAAAGTCTCTGGGAGATCTGTTGAAAACGGCTAACGCCTTGGCATGATAAGTGTTGGAAATTTGATTACACATTGCTCAGATATGTTGAATGCGTTGTCTTATTCAATCGAAGCTTGATATTTAGATGAAAATATGTAATATGATTTGTTTGTTACTGTTTCACACATATAGTCGCATCAGTTTTGTATAGAGGTAGGCAGAGGCTAAGTTACAGTCCTGACAAACTTCTTTCGCCTCTTCTACTTTCAACAAAATCGTCACACAGGCTTGTTAGTGCTCGAGGAGAAAATATTGAGATTTGTTTTCCATTGAAATACCGTCCTTGTGTCTCAACTATAAATTGTTGGGAGTTTGTTAAAGTTTCCCAACTTATACTTACATTTAAGGAATATCGCCGTGTTCAGTGCTGCGACGGGGGAAGTTTTGTTCGGGCACATAAATAATGTTTTAGCCTCATTTAATGAAATTTATATTGCGCGAAATTTTAAGCGTGCTCCTTTCGTGATAATTTCGCGTAGCATCCGCTCTAGTACTTAGTGGCGTGTTCTGCTAGAAGCAATTTATATCAATGTGAACTTTTCTTTACAATAAAAACAAGAAAGGAATTATGACAAATAGAATGACATTAACATTTTTATAAGGCTTTTAAAAGTTTCTTAAAATATTACTCATGTCACGCAGGGCATTTGGGGATAATAGAAATTATCTGAGGACAGGTGTCGCTCATTAGGGTAGTATTACAGGAGTATCTGTTAGTGGACGAATGATTACAACTGGTTATTTTAAATTTGTATCAAGGTGGATCTTTTGAATTATGTAACATTTTGTTTATTGACAAATAATAAATCATTAAAGCCATTTTATTTTAATTTATTATCAAGTTTGTTTTGTGTCCAAAACACAACTTACCTAGCTAAATAAAGGGAAGGGAAAATAGGTGTAAACAAATAAAAGTTTATCGGAAAACTTCAAACCATTTACCAAACAACCGGCGGAAATGACGAGTTGTGCCGAGTTACCTAACGCCAATCATAATAATGACTTGCTTTGTACACGTTTTATTAACTTTCACGCTATTATGGAGAAAAAATCGCAGTTCGCTTTATAAGTGGCTTTCATCTACTACGGTTGTTACGTAAAAGTTTTATTGTTGGATTAGAAGCGTCTAAATATAACATAACATCTTAAAAAAACCTTTCTACTGTCTTCATTTACACGCGTAGTATATTATGTTTGTCCTTACGTTACAAATTTTACAGATTTATAAAAAAATACATTTTCAGTTTAAACGTTTTCCGAGATCTTTTCACATTGATTATGTTTGCTGGGACAAATTGTTCGTCTGGCGGTTTTCTATTGGATACATTTTCAAAAGTGCGCTCGAGCTACGCAATTTAAAATTTCTAGCTCTATTCTACCATCGAACGTACAAACAGACGTAGCGGACTTATATCTCGTTGATATCCCCTTAGCTGGGTGAAATGTTTCACCGTCATCATTACGTATTTGCTGCAATAGTTTTATTTAACATACAATTTCTAATAGTTTTATACATACGAGTATTACAATTTCTAAACAGCAATAAAACGCAAGTGAATATACCTTTGCCATATTAAAAAAAAGAAAACTTTCACAATGAAAAACGTTTGTATGATTCTTGCCACGATTTATAATTACACAGACAGTAAAAGCCATTTCTATTTAAATGAACAATCTCTTTGACGGCGTTGATTAATATTTCGCCCGTTACAAGTGCTAACAATAAATGTCATTCTGAATTGTTATATGATGTGTCTTAAAACATAAGGTGGTAGACGCTGCGGTGTTCTGGTTTGAAGGGTGTGGCAAGGGAGACATACTTTTTCGAGGCATTCCAACTTAGTCCTCAGGGGTAGCGGCGCATCTGTGGTCGGCCTGAGATAGGAATCGAACCTTATCTGGGGTCGATTACAAATGTCCATGGGCGGCAGTTGCCACTTACCATCGGGTGGACTGCATGCTCGTCTTCTACTTCCATATTATAAAAAAAAAATACAATAATGCACAACATGTCTTTACGTAGAGTATTACACACTACTGGACCAAGTTCCCATACATCGTGAAAATACCATTTGGATTCGGTACTGTACGCAAACAACAAATTGTGAACAATTGTAGTTACTCGTATTGTACAATTGGCAGAAGATATTTTTTTATGATAACTTTATCATTCACATCGTAAACGGAAACGTTCTTCTACTAGTACACTTTACTCTTATTGGGTATCGTTTGGTATCTTATTGGGTTTATGACTCAAATATTGTAGAAAAATATCAAAAAGACGTCGCTCAATTGTTAATTATTCCAATCTTAACATATACTATAGAAACAGAATATATTCAGACGCTGCATGTTTTTATATAAAATTGCTCTTGAAAATATCCTAATGTCCTAAAATGTAAATAAAATCAAGTACAAAAAATTTCATTTTTCAAGAAAGACTACGCTGGAGTTGTTGGATTTTTTGTATCCATTTGACAAAATTAATCTCGGTGTCAACAGCAAAGCTTTTCTACATTTGTGAACGTTAAGTAATAATAATAATAAGGTTCAAATTGCTACAAATAAAAACGTACCAACAGTTTTTGTTAACGCGCATAAACATCCCTTTTTAATCCGGATAGTTTTCGAAGACGAAGACAATCAGAAATACTCGTGTCGATTGGAATACACAGGCCTTATAATAAATAAACATCGTGACTATTCAATGTAGTGGGTTATTGTCGCTCTAAAATTGTATTAGCTACTTCAGATGTTGCGAGATAAATTTTGTGCCTCAGTGGGTACTGTACAATATATAATCTTTTCCATTATTACCATCGCCACGCATTATCTACGAATTGTTTTTTACATTTTTTATAACAAGCCCTCAGTACCTCATCCTATATACAATATAACACATTTTACTTCTACTGTTTCTTCCATTTCAGTTTCGTACTGAACGTACTATAATAAATCTGTATAAAATAAAAGAGAATACAGTTCAAAACTACAGTTTTATTTTACGTTCATAAACCATTTGGAACAAAATTTGACCGAGTAATCAACAGTCTGGCATCGTCTGAATAACCTAGAATCTTAATCTAAAGTTCCTTGGAGTGTCTAGCCCTACTTACAGTTTAAAACAATGCTGTGAATTTCTGACAAGTTGCGGTGGGGAATAATCGAAAACCCCTTCATACAGTATGAAGTAGTTTCGATATTGGACCCTCTAAGTGTTTTGGGCTCTTACAGCATTGGACCAACGCCAACTACAAAATTTCGAAATATTTTACCGTCAAATACCAGTTTTCATTTGAGACAGAACTTGTTTTATGGTAACCAAACCATGGATACATACATAATTATGTACGTATATAAATATTAAATGCCTTATAAAAGTGATCTACGTTTAAATATAATACTAAACAAAAATATTCATAGTCTATATGTTGTAGTGACTAGATGTTAATTCAGTATGCCCGTTGGGTATTTCTATAGCATGAAATTCAAATAATTATTTAGTCGTAACATCTAGAGTGGGGGTAGTTAGATGGTTGGTATTTCTGCATCACTGCACCCTTGGAACCGCGCCAGCAATTGACAATGGTCGTAGACTGCAGTTAGGTCCATACTGGCCACGTTGTGTACACGCTTGCGTTATTTATTATTTCTTGTTCACCCGTATACAGGCTTGTTGTCGAATATGTTTACATTGTTAATTTTATGTCTGTACATAGTACGGCATGAAGATATAAGTTAATATTTTAATGAAGCAATTTGTGTTCACTGCAAGATTTGCGTATTAGCCAGATTACGTCAGTAAGTCTTCTCATTGCGAGAATGCACCTGAATTCAGGGGAGGAACCTTGAAAGGGCTCATGATGACACTAATGATTAAAATTCTAACAATTTGCATTGTCAAGTTCACAATAAAACTTTTCAAGAATGTTTGAATAAAAATATTACAAAATGTATATTTAAATGTTTTCTGCACGTACCTCGAACACGTATGTATGTATTACGTATGTATATACGGGATCTCTAGTTTTCTAACAGAGCATTTTGTCACACAGCAATTTTAGTACTTCTCATAAAACAGTATACATTTCGAAGAGTGATGTGTGTAGTAAATTTTCATAGTTTTTCCGTGGTCGCGAGTATGGCCGAGACACTGAACCAGCGCAAATAAAAGTTGTGATGGTCTAAAAACGTTTACTAAGATATTTTCGTGGCAAAAATTGGTGTCGTTAACACCGCTTGTTCCATAGCCTGATCAGTGCATAAAATGTTAAGAAGTTCTGTGGAAATTGAAGTAGAGTACAATATTTTATTACAATTTTTTTCTCATAGGCTAAAGTTTTTCCTTGATGGACAATATTTTTTAAAATACGTAGTTGCTACGATCCAGAAGCTTACACATATTATACTCGTAGAAGCTAAATATTTATCATTAGTAATGAAATAATGCAGAAGTTTTACATCAACTGAGCTCTGTCGTATGGCTGAAACAAAAATGATCTATTCCTATTAATGTATGGTGAGATAAATCCTGCAGAAAGCAATTTGTGATATGCTACGCTTCTTTGAAAGTTTTCTACTCATTTTGGAGATAACTAAAACCGTTCTTTATTCAGTGGCGTAATCTGAATAAATTTCGTCCACACTTACCTATGTCTTGCATTTATGTTCAGTGAACAAGTAACATTACTTATAGTAATACGATAAATTACACTATTGTTAAACTCTTTGGAATTCAATTGGCATTTGTTTAAGTGCATTGCACAATACGGAATTAAAATCCCAAGATAGTTTCAGATACGAGCTTTGTAATAAGAATTGATCTTCATTTGCTTTTTAACTTCTCTTCTTTCCGTATTAGCGAATTATTAATATCAATGAATCTAGCTCAAAATTTATTCCCATAAGTAGTAATGTTATATATTAATTATATTATGAACAACTTGAACACCCTAGCATTAAGATTTAGTACATACTTTACCGTAAATGTCATACTATATTTTAATATTCATTTTCCCAATAACCATTGTATATTCCAACACCTCTCTCTATTACGTTATGTAGTTTAGTTGCACTGTTTTGATCTCAGAAATTACCGCAGTTTGTATTAATCTTATTCCCAATTCATTTCACACACCATAAAGTTATATTGCTGCGTTTATGCTATAGCAGCAAAATAAATGCAATACCCCTCATAACTCTCCACTGCCATTGGCGGCAATAAAGCTCTTTTGCAAAAACTGCTGTAGATTTTAATAAAATATTTCCACCCTTGTCGTGATGGCAGAATACAATCCGCTATGATAACGAAAGTGCATTCCGCTGACTTAATATTTTCAAAATACAACAATAATCCTGCATACAATATAAGTGTACTCGTACATTCTGTAATTTACTTATTATCGTAACACTACTACTAATAATAATGCTAGACCAACAAGACACTATAGCTACAACTACAGGATTATACATTTTGGTAGATTGATTTAAAAATTACGATCAATTACATAATACACCAAAAAATCCTACATATTTTACATTTTTTTTTTGGCTACGTGGTTCCGAAATATTGTCTTCAATTACAAAAAAGAAATTTAATTACTAAAAATAGTTTTTTATGCATTAAACTGAGATTAATAAACCGTTCATTTACGTTCTTTGTTTGAGCCATTAATTAGTAAGTCAAAAATAGATTTATATATAGAAACATTTATTATCATATAAACGAATCATCCAATCATTAATGACGATACAATTTATTTCTAGTCAGCGATTCTATTGTGCTGGAACTGCTGCATCCCACGGGACTCATAGACTCGGTAAATTACTGCACTTATCAATTATTGAATAGCGGAAACCATTGTTAATTAATATGCCGCCGATTTGCTGACTAGAAACAAATGAATTACACAAATAATTTGCAGTTATGTCCTAATCCAAAAACGATTACACGAAAATGTTGAGAACATTAAATGTAAGTTTCATTAAATTTCCTAGTGTCGCGAACTGCAAATTTCAGTCTGGCATCGTTTTTGATTACGACCCTTATCAGTAACATTACGACCTCATCTTGAAACCATTATAAAGCCATTTAGCTGTGACAGTTAAATAACTGTATATAATAAAATTATCATTCGTCTTAACGTAATTATACATGTAGCTCTGACATACCCAAAACATCACCCAACTAAATAGCTTTTTTATTATTCAATTACAGTGTGTTCTTTTCACTTATGTAATTAATTATTGAGTTAATTATTTCGGACGATGAAAATTTCGTAATAAATTTGAGCTTTTGAAATAAAATACGATGGTGTGATAGTCAATATTTGGGGCAAGGGAACTCAGCCTAGGTAATAAATTCTCAAGTTCTCGGTTAAGTATGAGTATATATTTATTAAATTCCGCAGCCTTGAGACATATGACTGAGGGTTTGTTTTAGCACTTCTTCGCTGATTAGTGCTTGCGAAGAAAACGTATTAATGATTGTTTATTAATTACGGAAAAATAGAAATAAATTTATAAACATGCAATACAAACTTAAATTCGATTAGTTGTTTTTTTCGATTATAAAAGTTCAGATGTTATGATTAGGTTCCCAAATAGATACTAACATATCTATATAATCCTATAAAAGTTTTAATATCTTAGAACGGACTTTTTACGGTATACTGTGCAAACGTTGAAAACTTACAAATGCTAAGATATTCGTCATAGATTCCTTATTCGACCAGTACAAGAATTAATGCTAATGACGCTATTCACAGTCGACAGCAGATAGATTTTACGAGGAAATGATTGATGGTTACAACTTCCACGGTCAACGTTTTACAGCGCGTCATAAAATAATACCCGAATGCAAATATTATTCACGACCACTCATCTATGCAAACGTGGTGATTTCAGGGGATTCTCACTAGATTTTCGTGTTAATTGCGGTAATGACGGTAACCGTTGGATAAGTTATACGTTCGTCATGCTGACGGTAATGAACTACGTAATAACCATGTGAAGGGAATGCTAACTCCCCGGTGTATATGAGCTGATATAGAATAGGTTTTAATTATTATAAGTGGCTGCTATCACATGGTGTTTTGTGTGAAATTTAATGAACTTTAAGCTAACGAACATGTCGTTGTCTGCTGCTTAGGCGGTCGTTAGCTCTCAAAATGTCTTTATATATAACTATACTGCGTTCGTAAACGCCATATAAATAGATTTGGTATATGAAGTATACATATGGCTTAATAAATATTGGGAACTCACCAAGTTGAGTTTACATTCACTATTGAAGCACTAGTCCCTCCAAAGCCTAAGCCTAGTTCTTTTATGACTTATGTCTGTACTAGATTGTATCCGACTAATAATTTATTAATACATATGCTGTGATTTGGCTGCAAAGATTTAAGCCTCAATTTAAAAATTTGCTGAAGCCCAAAAGAAAGAAATGAGAAAGGAATTATTTAATTTTATAATCTGTATCTACTCGTACATTATTTTCTTAAGTACTCAATGGATCCCATAAACAATAATTTACTTTTAAATTTACTACAGAAGTGTAGTCTTACGGCGGATGGAGAAAACAAGATTTTTTTTATGAAACCCGAGAGTGGTCGCGCCATTTCCATTACTGACTCATTGCTAACTTGGTTGGACTCAGGAAAACAAATTTGTTTGCTATCTGTCAACCAAGAAATATTAAAGTGGCAAATGTCTGAAAATTTCAGATCTGATTCAATTTCCCTTCCAACTTTTTGTTAGTCCGTAGTTCTTAAGTAGTCGGTAAACATTCTAAAGTGTTTGATTCCCCTCTTGGTTCTCATCGATTTTTCCACGTCTTGTTGTTTTATTAGTGAACCAAGTAAACAAGTAAATAGCCAGCGGCTTTTGAAAATTGGTTTTTATTTAAAGCAAATTTCAACGGTCCGAAGTAAATTCAATTTAAAATCCGATATTATTACAGACAGACTGTAAATGAATGAAGAAAACAACTATAAATATTTTAAAGTACAGCGTATTGTATTCGATAAAAAATGAAGTTTTATAGATTAGAAAAAATACGGTGTCCTATGAAAATAAATACAAATAGAAAATGTTTTCTAGCAGGCAATGCCATTACGGACGGCGAATTCTAAATCCGGTTCCATTAGGTTCTGTCTGGTTCCTAAATATAGAAATGTTATGTGAGCCTCCGATCGAATGAGACCTTCTGTAGTCTTTGAGCTTGACTCCGCGAATATTTTAAGTAATAGAAGATTGCATGATTTAATGCTTAAAATAACTCAACTTCAATGTAGTCATTTATGTTGTTAAGTATGAAAGTATTAGATAGGACAATATTTATACTTATTTAGCATATAATGTTCTTCGGTTGAAGTTTTCGAAAATTTAAATTCACTTAATTTATTTCAAAAAAATATCCGTAAAACGTAGAGGTTCCCTCACAATGTTTTCCTTATAGCGAGTAGGTAATGCA
Organism: Myscelus amystis hages; assembly: GCA_018244895.1. Classification (NCBI taxonomy): domain Eukaryota; kingdom Metazoa; phylum Arthropoda; class Insecta; order Lepidoptera; family Hesperiidae; genus Myscelus; species Myscelus amystis. The sequence goes on along the minus strand of DWQT01000094.1, from coordinate 5,400 downwards.
AAATTTTTAAAATCCTTATTTCTAAATGAAGTGATCCTCTTTCCTTTTTAACTCTACGGCAAAAAACAAAAACTAATTCAAGTTCTATACCTCTTAAATACGAGAGCGCATCAAAACACTTTTTATACCTAAAATGAAACTGGTAACCCATGTCATGAATATGCCAAGAACCCTTCTCAAATCCAATCCCCAAGATTCTCTCGCGATGATTCGACTGAACGGATTATGTCGAAAGTCAATAGCAAGCCAACACTTATACTCGCGTGTACAGTATCGAATTCAACAGCTCCGTCAAATAAGCCTTGTTAAGCCTTCAGTGTATAGAATTATGCTTGTAATACTGTATTTGATACACAGTCGATTCTTTTTCAATACGACGATAAACCTAATCCTATAAATTATCTTGAGAGTGAGACTAATTACTGTCAATTTTAAATGGAGATAGATAGTTATCATTTTAAATATTATAATTAACATAAAGATGTTTTAGAAACCTGCGATATGTCAATGCAAACGATATTAAGACATCAATAATATACGACGTCGGTAATAATACGCCTAACAAATCCATTCGTAGTCCAACATTCCTTCCCCTTTATCGCTTACGGCTTACATCAGTTTAACTTAATACGTTAAGCAATCTAACTAAATGCTTATCTGCCTGAACATAATATAGATGTGTATACAAAATGTAAGCGATAAATTATACGTCACCGATGCAAACAGTAGGTATTTTGTGAAACACATCATTAGTTAGTAATGTTATATAGAGTTGAAGTCGTAGTGTGGTTATAACTAAATAATGATCGATGCAGCTATATCATGTAGTAACAATAAAGTATTTATTGTTACTAATAAGATTTATGTAGTATATACGAAATGATTTAATTAAAAAAGAATAGTTGTTATTAAAGATAGCTGCTTCAAGTATTTATACGTATTAAAGTTCTTTTTCTAAATTGTACATACATATAAAAACAAAGTTTCAAATATCGACATTCTGGAAAACCCAAACTCTAATTAACCAAAGAAAATTAATTGAAGTTTCGTTCTAAATAATCTTGTGCTACTTCTTTAATATCAAATAGTAACTTCACAGAAAAATATCTATTTTAAACTTCGTGCAAAAACTTAAGAGATTCCGTAATATTATTTACATTACGGGTTCCAAGCCTGCGCTTGAAAGGAATTCCTTTTATTAATTGGTAACTTTACTTAACGTAAATAGAAACTTTTATGTAAACACAGATATTTTGTCAAAATAAAATTTTCACATTAAAGTCGCAATCATTTTTATGAGAGCGCAGAGTTTCATTTGTAAATTATAACAAAACTTTTCAACAGACTGCAGACGAAAAGGTAAACACTCGAAAGACATCGCTTTAGGCAACGTATTCTTAGAAACGAGAATAATTACTTTGAAATACAATACGCGCAGTCTTATTTAATGGCAACCTTAACTTATCCCTGTTAAGTTATTCCGAGAAACTGAACAAACAGCCCGGCAGCCGCGGGGTATGTCAACATCGAAGATACATCGCTGGGTACATAAATGCTTTACTAAATAAGCCTTATAAAGCAAGTAGCCTGGTTTTCTACCCACGTAGATATCGGCTTGAATATTTTGTACTCCACTACGTGTTAATAGCTCCTACTCGGCATTTTGTTTATTAATTTAAGTCATTTTTAAAGTTGTTTCTAAAACTTTTTCTTATTACTGTATTTATTTTTGTAGTTTGTTTATAACAATATAATCAAAATTTTTGGTTATAATCAAAGAAATGACTGAGAGCCCATAATTCATTGAATGCGATCATGGGGGCATCACATATTCGTGGCTCAGCGCCGTACCGAGGCAGGATAAAACATGAATTATGTCGGATTCCTCCCCAGTAACTGAAATTTAACGGCATAGTAGGCACTGCGGCCTTCCCTTTGAAATATATAGTAGGGGTTCTTCCGCAGTAGAATTTTTTATGTAAGGTTCAACTTATATTTGCAATTTCCACTTTTAGTATACACGAAACCAGACATCTAGCCCTAAAGTTGATCCCAGCAATTATCTAGGATTATGTTTGCACACGAGGGGCAGCGAAACTGATTGCGGATTTTAGTGTTAAGTATTTAGAGGTGAACGCGACTATCAAACTGCGTCGCTTTAACGAGAATAATTCCAGGGAACGTGGTTTAGAACTATCGCGTCGATAAACTTCCGATCTTATGAGGGTATAATAAATTCTGTGTTGACGTTACAGTGACAAAGTTTATATTACTACATCCATGCAGTGTTGGAATAACATCCGTATACGTTTTTTGTAAGAAAGTGAATATCCGAATAACACCTGACACAGGTTTTTGTAGCCCATAAATATTAGAAAACCTCATTAATTAAAGACACTGCAGCTTTAGAGCAAAGCAATGTATACATTTTGCAGTACTTGTAGTATTACTATTAAAACATAACAACAAATGTACTGGCTGCAAATCCTTTAAACAAATTAGTGATAAAATAAAGTCACTTATCTCTATCAATGTTTTAAAAAGTTGCGGTCTATTGTCAAGTACTTTTCTAAGAAACAATATCAAGTGTTTAGGCATGGTTCGTCAAAATATACGAGGTACCATATTATACGCATAAAAACAAAAGAAAGGCGATAACTATGTATGACCAGGATAGCCCAAATTGTATTTCAACTAGAATCGGCAACATCTTAACGTTTCCTTTAATGTCGGTTTCATAAGACTAGCCATACCTTTATGGGAATGACGGTCAATATGCAATTTTCGGTTTAAAATTCCATCCCTGTCAATTCAGTGATATATAATATCCATCAAGTGGGTCGCCTGTCGAAAAGCTCATTATGAAACTAAGGGTTCAATATTAATTTGTCACTATTATTATGGTTAATAAAATTCTTGAAGACATTATAAAGTGCATTATATACAGTTATTAAAGTCATTGCACTGAAATTAACCAACTGCTCATAATGATATTTCACGTAATACACTTCGTCAACTGAAACAAGTTAATAAAGTCTTTACCGTGCAATTTTAAATTCATCGTCTAGCTCGTTACAAATTCTTTGAAACCATCGTCCACTTAAAAGACTTCTGGTAATCAACGTTAAAGAAAAGCCCCTTGATCTTATCTGATGCCAGCGATATTATGCAGCAGTGCAAAATGATGGTAATACTTCACAGCAGTGATATTGAACCTGAGGTTATCGACACCACATATTTACCTACTGTACAATATATATATAAATTGCTTAATAATTCCTTTTTGGTAAAAAACTGATGGTTTGAAGCTCGTGGTCCTACTCAAGCCTATTAACAATTTTAAAAAATCGTACTTAGAACGAAATTGTTGATGTGTTGTTAAATATTGTATTTCTTGTTATGATATATAATTTTATAGAGTTCTTTCAGAATATTACATTGATGAAAAACTGTTAAAGGCGAAATGTTAAGGAAAACGTTTACATTCATTCAAAGGTGTATTTACTAACTTTTGTTCAATAACTCAACGTTTGGTCAACGTTCGCTATTTGTATATGGAGACTTCTGTTGCATACTCTCTTATATTATGAGTACGATATTATCTACCAAAAACGAAAAGGTTGAGTGCAGCTGGCTTAAAGCATTACCGTCGTCTCGACTATAATCAGTCACAAGCCGTTAGCGACTCGATTCAGTCCACTAATAGAAGTTAAAAAGTGTAATTTAAAAAGCATTAAATTACCTCTCGTTGTTTTCCTAGTCATTTTTCTAACAATTGCTTAAGTCTCGTTTCACAACCATTACTTGTTTATTTACGATATGAGGCTTACATGAACAAAAGTTCATAGAAACGCTTGCTAGCTAAAGTGTCTTAAAGTCTTAAAATTGTCTTAAAAGTCGTGGTGAGCCAATCCTCTAAAATTCCTATCCTCAAAAGATGTTTACATTCGATAAAATTCGCTCCATTCGGTATTATTTCGTATTTTTCATGTTTCAAGGTAGATGTTGTATAGAAAACTGTTTCGATATTTCAGTTTAAATTCTAATTTTGTATATATTGAAATCAAGGCTACATTGATTTGAAAGCTAATAATAAAATCTGGGTCGACTAGCTTTGACAGCATGGATAAAGTTAAATAAGCTGTATTTAAAAATTGAAGCACACTTGGTACAATTTAGAAATGTTTAAACAGAAGAGAGAAGTTGTGAAATAGAAGGCTTAGAGACTTTTCTTTTACCGGGATTTGCACCACAGACAAAAGTTATGTAAGAGATAAGTACATATAAGTCACATGATTTGTGTTTAAGTTTTTTGGCTTAATTTTTTTTTCTACATACATACAATACTTGCTGTATACTTGACGATACATAGACACATCTAATAATAATATTATCTATGTATGCAAATCGATATAGTAATAGTTAAATATACAACTTGTTATGCGTGTTTTAAATGCGTCTCACTCGGTTTAACGACTTAATCAAACTAATTGCTAGTTTTCTTAACATACGTATAACTAATGTTACAATAACGTACTTGAAAATATTCCTCCCACAGTGGTAGACTCGCGTCATAATTTAAGAGGAAGCATAACCGTAGATATAACGTGAGCGTAGCTGAGCTACGCGTTGCTACGGTCTACGCACGTGACGCGTTTGCAGAGTGGGTGAGAAGTGACGTCTGTGTATATTCCGAGTATCAATTGTTATGAACAGCATCGTATTTCTCTGTAGGAACCTGATTTTACTACCTGTAATGTTATTGTGAGAACATTGTTATTGCTATTTTTATTGGTTCTGTTCGGTTGGTTGAACATGAAATCCGCTTTTTTTTATTTCCGCTATGTTTTGTTTATTTACTTTAATCTTTTAACAACTTATATTACCTTTTCCTTCATTTGACATCGAAAGTAATAACTAATTCGTAAGAAATAAATTCCATGAAAGGAAAGTGTCACTGAATATTGAAATTTATAATGATGTCTATGAAAATTAAGGAATAATTTTCGCCCAAAAACGATAGCAATTTCAATATAGACGGCAAAAGGCATACTCTAGGCAATTTCTTTGTTCATTAAAGATAACAGAATTCTGTTTCTCCGTGGATATGGATCGCATTTATATTCTCCCTTGAACCTCAATTTGTTATCATTACGAGCGAATTGAATTACACTCTATCGATTCTTTACTTCAAGGAGATTTTTCTTGTACTGTACTTTATATTCTAGACCAGATTACAATATGTAAGTAAAATTGGTTGCAGCAATAAACGTGCCACTGTTTGTAACACTTTTATACGGATACAATAGACCCACTTGAAACAAAACTTATGAATAAATACAAGTGGAAAAACTTTTTTTGTATATAAAATAAACCAGCGCATTTAATGCTAAATAGCAT
>DWQT01000093.1:0-31782 GCA_018244895.1 Myscelus amystis hages | reverse complement strand
CCTAGTGCAATGTAATAGCAATGCGTCTATTATATTATAGCTAATGAGATTGTGCCAGGCGCTGCGCGTTTCTCCGCAAACAATGCTCATAAACTAAAAACTAATGGGCCTACATAGATCAAATTTTTATGGGACCAATTCGAAACAATTCCGCATCAAACAAAATATGAATTACGAAAATCGGTTTAGAAACCTCGGAGAAATCGGTGTACATACATTAAAAAAAATATATATGTACGGTCCGAATTGAGTACCTCCTCCTTTTTGAAGTCGGTAATAAAGGAAGACAATTTCGCATTTCTTATGTTAAGTACTTATCGCTTTTATTAATGTAAATTTTTAGTGATTAATGAGAGAGCGCCAAGAGAGCTAAGCCCTAAAAAGCAGCCCCAAGAGATTTCAAATAAGACTGGAATAGATTTGTCAGTGGCAATTAGTTTAGTTGGTACTAGGTTACTATTAAGAGTATTAGTTAATAGTAATTGGTGAGTGGACCACAGGAATTGGACCGTTTCAGACCGACTTTCGTTTGTTTTGCCTAAAACAATACTAAAAGGCATTAAGTAATGCGTACGCAATTACGATGTCGGGGATCGGCCAAGCATTAACATGAAAGAATACCGAACCCGAAGCCAATCCATTGAAGAGAAAAAAGCTTAAGAATTCAGACGATTTCACCAAAAGCCGTCAACGAGAAATGTTACATGATTGACGTTTTCAAAATTACTTTTGGGCAATTATTGAACAAGTTTCGCGAGGAAACACAAGCGCCCTTAAGGCTCTGCGCTCACTGGGACAGCAATGACAACAGACAACAAATACTGTGTACAATCTATGAAATCGGTCAACAGATGCTTTACAAAATCCCATTTCGAAAGGGAATGACCAATTTTAGTCGGCCAGTGTCTCTTGTACAAGATGCATTGATCGGTGGGAAAGCAAATTCACGGTACCAAAACGCTGCACTGGCAGTAGCCCAGCATTGTGTTAAATCCGTTAAGCTGCACAATGGTTGATAATTGCCCGTTTGATCTATAATAGATCTGACGTATCACGATACAAAGCAAATTGTGGTTAGGTGTGTGATGTACCAATATTATTAGTGGTACTATTATTAGTCACAGAGTATAAATCATATCTCCATACACTAGTATATACTACCTCACTGACACAATCACGATGGTAAAATATTAGATGCTATCACTGTTTATGCTGACGTGTGGAAAAGGCTGAAATTTTTGAGATTTCTATTTATATAAGCAATGCAGAGAGTTTTATGGAGAAATAAAAAAAGAACATAAATGTAGATCATTACGCCACTTATCGCGTTCAATTATAGCTAAAAATCATACAGAAGATCTATCTAAGTGACATCAATCAAATCATATCTTCTCAATCCTTTATAAGAAGTAAAAACAAGGGTAAGTACAACGCAATTCTATATCATTTATTACTATGACTTGTTTTTTACGACATCGTTGTAACTCGTGAAGACTGGTCAATAGCTCAAATAACATTTTCAGAAAATGAAATGATTTTACAGTTGGTAATTTTTCGTTACTCTCCCGAATTTGATCGTTAGAAGCAACTCCATCGAGTGTATGGCGCCACAATACAATGTGTTTTTAATTGAATTTAATCCGCTCGATTGCCAGTTGGGTAAAAAACGCTGAGTCAAAAGAACCATCTAAACGAAATTAAAAACCTAACAATGTAAATTTTATCAAAGTTGACCCAGATACATCGAGCATTACGCTGCCTTCTATATTATACCTACATGTAACCGGAATTGGCCATCTGCGTTCAATTTGTTACAATGTTAAATTTTAGTTTCATCTGTTTTGTGTTTAAATAATAATAACAATGAAGCCCTCTATAAGTGTATCATGGTGACCAGCCAGCTTATAAAGTAAATATTACATAATAATTATATAGATTTCCTATTACATCCACACACAAAGAAAACAAATAGTACTTAATTTTGTAAAGGATCTAGATTTGAACCACAGACCCCGACGTGGAAGGCTGAAATGGTGGCAACTGAGTTATGAGAGTATAATTCTCTTTTATAGGAATATTGTGTGCGTTGGGGCTGTTTATTTTCGGTTTTTAAATGTTTAATGTGTTTTCCGTTCGAGTGGCTATGTCCACTTGAAAGGTTTACACTGGACTCCGTTGAATCAAATTTAATCCGTTTTAACCTTTCGCGTTGAAATTATGAAGTCCATTTGTCGTTTGTTTTGTTATTTCCATCGGACGTTGTCATTAGATGGAGTCTTAGAGAATAATTCTCATCGTTACTCCACAATTTGACAGCAGATTGGAAACATTGATATACACTACATTTAGATTACAAAAAGAATGTACGAGTGTGATTCAAAAAAAAGAAATCTTACGTATTCAACGCCGGGCCGTGCTATGAATCACTCGCGAGTTACACAATTTTCATTGTTGTAAGCCACTGGTGTTCCATTCGCGTTACTTCTTACCAACTTTTACATTACCATTAAAAGGTTGACCCAAAAACATCTGTCGGAAGTTCCAAACAAGTTCGAACAGGCAGACAACATTTCGGAATTTCTAATTTCCAAGTATTTTGTTCAACAGATTCAAAGCCGTTCATTAAAGTCGTCAACGGAATTCCTAATGAAATTAAAGATGGCACTGCTTATGTTACAGGCGAAACAAAGGAACTATAAATATATATATAATAATTGCGATTGTCGAGTGTAATTAAATTTAATGAGTCTGCAGTGGCATATAGCGGTATTACAGTCGAAATAACGCACTTGGGGGAGAGTTGGGCGGGAGATACAACGGTTTTGATATTAAAACACATAATTTTTAAATAACTGCTTTTCATTACTATCGTTGCCTGGAGTACAATATGATCTAATCTATTGACTTATGGCAATGCTTTATTAGAAATACATGACATCTACGTCTAGAAACCCTAAGTACCTTAATGTGGAATTCACCATCAAAATTTTAAAATACAACGATTTATTTATCAACATTTGGTAATACGATTTGCTAATATTTGAAATTTGGTGCCTTTTAAAATTAAAGCAACGTTTGACGACGAAGGAATTTCGTTATACTCAACCCTTTATATTGCTGTGTGAAAGAAGACAATTTCTAGGAAGCTGCATCAAAGCTCCTATAATTATGTTCTTCAAGAAATCCTCGGTCACTTTTATTCATAAAACTACTTAGACCCAATTAGTGGCGAGCGTCTTTGGGCGGGGATTATTTTTGCGGTATCAACGCTTCGTGAAACCGTTTTCCCCTTAGTTGTTCCCTTTCAGAGTTACGCGTTATTGTAACCGGAACGTAATGAGTCAAAATTCACGGACACTGCGGACCAAGCATTTAGTTTGTTTCATAAATGTTTTAGGTATTGCGCGCGTTGCTTCTGTTATTAAACAGCGTTTCTTACAGTATATTAAACTTCGTAGTCTTTACTTAAAAGCCTCGACAGGTACTCGACGGTGACCTGTAACGCGACACGCGAGCACTCCGCTTTCTAACATTTTTAGTATTCCTTCACTCTAACGTGACTGATCCATTTGCGAGGCAATGTTGTTACTATACATCTTGTTGCTAAATTCGTCTTCCAGATTAAAATGCTAGCTGCCTTTTAAAGAATTCCGATTTGTATGCCTCAGTTTAAGTATAAGTACGAAAAAAACCTATTACTTAAAGTATTTCGTTGGTTCTAAATGTATTTTCGCGTCAATAAAAAGCATTGGTAGATTTAAAATGGACCATCGACTTACGACTGATGTGGTTTATATTTATACTCTTTGATGTTTCATGGATTATGATAAAGTTCAGTTCCTCCTGAATGTTCGTAGTCACACGTGTAAAAACATCGGATTCTCGATTAAATTAAAACTTTGTGCACAAGAAGATATGATACAACTTCCTTCGAAGTTATACCAAAAAATCGGAAAAAAATACGTTTTCACACCCATATTAAATTCCTTCACGAAAATATGTATGTCTACAATTAATAATTCCACGAAGCTCGTTGTTGGAACGCAGTTGTAATTTGGTATTTGTATATTTTTGATGGAATTTCTTTATACCGCCTTCCACTTAAGGTTAGGGAATGATGAATTACGTTCAAGGGAAATAGTGTACCGTTACTGTTCGACCACAAGCTAACAACGACTAGCTATATATTTCTGAGGATTCAACTAATTAATAATAACTATTGAGGCAATTTTGTGTTATAGTAACCGAACAGCTGATTAATATAAATGTATGTATATCATATTATATCAAAATTATGTCAATGTTTTTATTACACCCAGACACAGAACAAACAAATGTCCATTATGGTAGGGAATTGAAACTACTAATCAGTTCAGTTGCCAGGTTCGCCAACTGCTATACCGATGGCCCCATATTTTTCTTTCCCAATCCTTTATTCTGATATAGGCTCTTTATTATGAAACGTCTGCGTATTCAAATCAGAAGTTCTATGTTTAAACGTTAATAGTTTCTAACTAGTAACTGGAATCTGAATTTTATAAGCCGATCGGTTTTCATATTGTATTAGCCACTACATTTTACCGGCGGCTTTGCTCGCACGTACATTTAATTTCCATAAACCAAAACATGCATTAATATTTTAATAAACAAACAACAACGTTAAATCTAAAACATTTAGGATCTAATTTCCAAATTGACATATGTCCGTATAATCTTTCTACTCCTTTTTTATCATTACAGTATTTCCGAAATTCATTTCTTAGTGGTCTCTTACTTTATAAAAATAATCTATGCAAAATTTCACGATGTTAGGTACAGTAGTTTCAAAGTTGCCTTCCTGTTTTTTATATATATACGGAAAGGTTATATTTCGCTAAATCATAAAGTTTCGTGTTAGTACAAAGTGGTAACAGGTACGTAAGGTAACTAGAACTAAGGTAACAAGGTAATTCATGCTCGCTTCAGTTAATTTATGACATCTTGTAAATCTGTTAGCACATTTTTAGGTTGGTCCTGTAAATTACAAGGTACAAATTAATAAATGCGATAAGTAAAATTTTTTGGGGTAGATTTATTTTAACTTCTTAATTCCTTTAAATGGTTATAGTTTCTTTTCAAACATATTCCAATACATATGTAACGTACAGTACTTTTCTTTTAAATATTAATTATTCATTAACGAGGCTAGCTCTATAAATATATCTTGCATCACACATCCCCGCAATCGTATTCTGCTGCTGATCGTAGAACAGTGCTCTACATACACACACACACGTGTCATATTTGTTCAAGGAGTTGACAAGTGTATCGAAGTTTATTGATATTTGTATTCCATTTCCATTGTTCCGGATTATCAGTGCTGATAGCTTAGCGGTGGTGCTTTCACTGTGCAGCAGTCCGGGTCGAAACTTGACATGCGGCACTTTTTAATGTAAAATATCTACTATTTTTAAAGTAAAAACCGGAGATGCGGGATAGTTCAGGTGGCATCAGAGACCAGCCTATTACTTTCCGCGGCAGATGTTGAATGGAATATTCACGAAGGCTGCAGATCACAGAACGTACTGTGCGGTTGTCGAAGCGTCGTTCATTAAAAGCATTATCATTCATGGCGCTACCCTCCGGAGAGTGTATTAATAAAGAGAAAAACGTCATCTACAAATAATAGACGGTTTTATTTAGACAATAGACAATGGCTACTTAGTTTTATCCAGAGATCTGAATAATTTATAAGATAGAGTTTATAGAGACACAGTCGTAAAGAACTCGAACGGTTTTCGATTTAATGATGAACAATACTAAAATATAAGCCAAGAACTACGATGAGTTTGAACTGAAACCGTTGAAGCAGATAAGTAGCTTTTATCATAGAGTTTAATTAATGATGCCTTGACAAAGTTGTGAAATAATCGGCTTCATACAGCTTTTCATTTCATGAAACGTTTGCCGTGAAGCCTGTGGATTAGGTAGTCATATGAATTCAAATAGCCCGAGTTCGGCGGTGATAACATATGCAACTAGTTATTTGTATAAAAACATTATCTACTTTAACATGCGTTTGTTATAAATAGAATACCTAAATAGCATAGGAATGTATTATACAAAAATTTGAGTCGATGCGTGCTGATAATAATTATTTGTAAACGTTTCGTTAAAAAAATATTAAAAGCTTACCAGTAACATTTGAGGTGTTCTGTATTGTACCTGTTTGTTATATAAACTCAGGATGAAATTTTAAGAACCTCATTATTCTAAATAATACCTAGGTAAGCCTATTTCGGTCCCGCATTAACGATATATGACTATCATTACTAAAATACGGCAACCAAATAATACCCACCTTACAACATACATACATTTGTTTGTAACGGCAAACAGCTTTTTATGTTATGTGATGTCTTTATTACGTACCTCCAGTTTATTTGCAGAAGATAATATATATTTGTGTACAGAAATGGGCGCAGATGGGTATGTAATATTTATCTAACGCGACAGACACAAGAGAGGAATATCAAAGAGTACAAAATAAATACGCAGACGATAATATTGACGGTTTATTTCGTGAGCTTAAGCGGAGAATATTTTTATGTTCAACCGTTTCAAAACGGATTAAATTCGATGTACGTGGTTAACGGATGTTTTGAAGCGAATTCTTATTTCATTCGAAATTTGAATCGATCAGTTATTCGCTTAGATGGCAAATTAATTGACCCAAAAATACACTCATTTTTGCGCAGACCAATAGCTTAGAACATAATATGCTCTGTAATCTTACATGTAGGGATTGTACTTGACCGCATAAAAATAAAACAATCAACAAGTTTCGGTTACTTCAAGAAGAAGGTAAACGGAATACTATAAAAGTACATAGTAAAATATTTTTTAATACACACTTATATGTATAGACAATTTTAGGAACCTATACAAAATTTTACGAATGGTCAGTACATACTCTTAAATATTTGTACTGTATGAAAATCGAACCTATAATACTCCACAACGCGATCCGCATAATTACCCAGTGCAGCAACAGGTCGATCAGCGAAGTGTTTCAGTAAGATCGTGTGCGAGACATGAATAAAAAATCGGCCATCTTTCTGATCAACCAAACATTTCTCGTGTACACACAATGTGATGATCCGAGCTCGCTAATCTTAATTGCTTCGCTGCTCAATGGGAAGTTGTTGGGGATTTTGTTGAGAGTGAGTTAATTACTTCATATTGTTTACGTTCTAGTCGTTATACGGAAACTTCGGAGCGAAATTATCTTGACGTTGGATTGGTTGGAAAAAGCTTGACCTGGTAATTAGTGTTTATTGTTGAGGTAATTGAGTTCTAAAGTTGTGTTGACAGTACTTAGAAAACATTGTGAGGGAGATTCCCGCCTATTACCTAGTCAGTGCAAGTACTATGTTAGTATCTGGCGTATCAGAGGTCGGGCATAATAAAACGCACGGATAGTAGTTTTACACAGACTAACATTTATTTTAAAGAGCGAGGCAATTGAACACAGTTATACTTAGCCTAAAACTAGATGGCGCTACTCGTAACATATTTTTATTATTTAGTTATATTAACATTAGTGCATAGATGCGTTGCTACTCTTGACAATAATTGATCATTTCTAGTATACACGTGGACTATTCTCTACGCCAGTAGTCTTGAGGGGAGTCGAATTGATGACCTCCGGTTTTGCAATGTCGTCGCTAATCACTAGAACTAGAGCGCAGTCACAATTGTAGGTGCCATATTGTTGGTTGTGTGAGCTATTTAATCCTTCCTATGCATACTCCTGTGAGATTGTGTGTATTAACCATACAGCTGTGTATATTGAGACAAATGTATTAATCAATGATATCAATGTATCAATGATATATATGTCTCATAGATCCGATGCATTGGTGACTATGTATTGTAGATTTCTCGATAGTAACATCAATACTGCACCTGTCGCCATAGGGGGCGGCGAGGAATAGAACACAATAGTATCGTTGGCACAAGGCTTCAGCACTCAAAGACCAATGATATAATTTTGATTGATGTGGCACGCTATTCAATACCAATTTGATATCACTAATTAGCCCGCCGCTTTTATATATAATACATAGATGCGAGTATGCTTCAGAAGGGTGATGGTATTTGAAAAAACATATTTTACTTGTATATCTGTAATTTGACTGGCTTTTAGGTTTATTGGTTAAACTGCACAGCGAAATTGGATGTCGAAGGTTCGATTTTCACTATAATAAAATATTGTGGTGCACATAAATATGTATGTACTTTTCTCCCTGTGTGGGCGTAATAAAAAGTTTAAAGTATTATAATGGCACGTACATTAATACAATTATGTATAATACGTATATATACATTAGATTCAACATATATTTGAAATTAGAATTTCATTCTACGGAGGTTTCTCTTCAACTATTATCACAGTTGTAAATATTACAATACAATTCATAATATGTCTATACTTGTGAGGGATAACCAGTGATTTCCGGTTATCTGTAGGTAGCAGCCGTCAAATCGTGTTAGGGGTTTCGACGGTCGAATAACTCCCCATAGACGGGATTACCATGAACCTTTATCTCCGCCAATTCAAGCTGGAGTGCTGTCAAGGTGATAAAGTATTCTCCGTTTTCTCAGTTGCGGGGAACATATGAGTATGTATACGAGTGAGTAATATTAATGATATCTCATATCTTGGGATATCTTCACATACAGGCTGACATTAAACTCGGTAAACGTGTACCATGTTAACTAGACACCTGAAAAACTATATACTATATTATACCGATATAGATATTATTATTACACCCAGCCACAACAAATAAATGTGGTTATCCTAATTTACTTACTTCATTTGGAATATTAAATGAAAAATTAGGAATAAAAGTTTCATTAAGTATTTAAGTTAAATTTTCAAACACCGGGCGAACTCTAGTTTTATTTAAATGTATTTTTTGAAATCTATAAAAAACTGATTCATTGTATTATGTACCTTCTCGCCGTAGTATAGACGGTATATTTTGGCATTAGATGGGTATGTGAATAGACCTAACATAATATTATGAGCACAACTTAGCGCTGTTTCATTAAATTTTTGTAATCAGGCTGCCGGCAGCCGGGAGCCGTGCTGCCGGCTGCCGGGAGCCATGCTGCCGGCTGCCGGCTCGACTGTTGAGAAGTACCTATGCATATATAAAAGTTTATTCCACATTAACTTTTAGTGAAAATCTTTTGAAAAATATAGGAATGAATAGTTCTATTTGCGAGCGATTTCAGGTGTGTTCCTCTTTTCTATCTCAAAGGATAGAAAACAGGAAACAAGCTACGACAGAAGAACGATTGAGCTTTCTAAATGCCACGGAAATTGTACGTTATTTGGAAAATTTTGTAGCGCGATCCGTCTAAGCTCCGTGCTTGGCCGCGGGCCAGGGGGCGGCGGAACAAGACCGATGGGATTAAAACCTTAACCAGAAGTGGTATATTATATGTTGTCGAGGTACCAAATGGACACTCGACTGGCCCCTTGGTGCAGTGATTGGAGAATCTGTGTTCTGAACTGGGTGGTCGTGGATTCGATTCCCACCCATATACCACCGCTAATAAATATTAACACGGTTAGCATGAATTTTTATTGTGCCACTATTGAAAACGGTTAAAATTATTGTTGTTGAAAAACAACTTTTCTTTTCACCGATTTAAATTAATTTAAAGTTTTTGTACAACCTTAAAAATATCTATATACTAAATTTTTTTGGAAAACCAATATTTGATATACATACTATTTACTTGTATATAATACGCACAAAAAGTACATTTCGAATATTGATGCCAAGGAGTTGACATTCCCTTTACTTTTTCTTCCCAAGGGTTTTCCAGTGATGTTGGCAAACACAAGAGATTGCACAAAGTCTCTCCAATCCGAGAAAAACATTACAAACCGCATTTAAGCTGAATAAAAGATTTTAAAAGGAGCTCGGGAGGTGTTTAACAGTAGCTCCTTGATTTGACATGGCAGAAAAACCTTAAGAATTGTTTTTGAAAAGAAATGCTTCACATTGGAAAAGTGGGAATGCGTTTCAACAAATTAATGCTTCTAAGGATTGTTGCAAAGAGAAATAAGAATTCGAAATGTTTTATGACTGCCTATGAACAGATGGTGTAGTTTTAAGGACTGTTAGTCAGTCGCTATATTTCTCTCGTTGAAGAATGTTCTATACGCAAATTCGTTACTGCTTATTGTTATTCGCGATTAGGAAATTCGCATTCTTGCTTTCAGTTATTGTAAATTAAATACGTTGATACGAGTTTATATATTAAATTATTTTCATTAATTCCCAGCATTCTTTTTAGTCGTTAGGGCTGTTAAATCGTTTTTTGTCTCGTTCCGAATAGCATAACGGAATCAAGTTAAATTAATACCATTTGTATTTTATCGTCGGGAATCACAGCGTTATATGTAGTCTTGGCGACAGTGCAATAAAACGGTGCCGTCGAGATGCTGTGATCATTAAGTCCCGAGACGGATAGTGGAACTCCTTAATGGGCACCAGGAAACAACTTTAGTTTGACCTCATTCGGCTTTCAGTAACGAACCCAATATACTTAAATAAATTCTTCATAACTGGTAGAATTTATTTTTACAGCTTTTGAACATAATTTTTTTATAAGAAAATTATGATAAAGTTCCATCTCTATTGTAGGTTTTTTTCTTTATCAAACCTTTCTTTTGTCTGCTTTTTCCACTGCGGGCTGCGGGTCGTCTATACAAATAGAAGATTTAATCCATTGTCAGCCACGCTGGTTCAGTACAGACTGGATTTTATGAACCCAACGGTTCGAACACTTGAACTTTCGAACACTTGTTTCCGTTCAGTCAGTGAGTGCCAGGACTTGAACCCGCGGAATTAGTGGATCACAACTAAATATGGTAAAAAATACATATAATATTCATAAAGTTACGTATAACGTTTGCTTGTATACCAATAAGAACACGCTTAAAGGTTTGGAGCGCGGGGAAGCGCGGCACGTGTCATACATACTATCATGCAGACCGTGACGGGTGGAGTGCGTAGCTTGTTAGCTTAAATTAAAGAGAATTATTGAAGAAACGTACGCGTCTCTGCCGAGGTCTCGCAGGGAGCACTTTACTCGGCGTGTTTGCTCTGCATTTGTTGCTTCATATTTTATACATGGTCTCTCTTAGCGTGCGGAGTTCGCGAAATTACCGTGTTCTACATTACAGTAATAATATCTTGGGACAAATGTATATGTATATGTCGGTCTGAACCTAATTTAACCAGTAGCTTGTTCTATTATGTGCTGTAATCACAAACTTAATATAGCACATACTAAAATATCAAATACATCTTTATATAGAAGTCTAATTAACAGAACTCATTTAATGCTACATAAACTTGTGATGTTTTAGTAGAAGTATTTAAGATTATAAGACAAACCCATAGCATGCGGGTTTACGTGTCAAATGCCGGGTAAATCCAACAGTGAGGGAGGTGATTCGAACTAACATTAATCATCTATAAATAATGAATCATCAATGATGACAGAGACGATATTTGCAGCTCGCTAATGTTGATTGTTCATTTGTACATTTATTATTTGTACATTTTTCATGAGCCCAATTGTTTTATACAAAA
Source organism: Myscelus amystis hages (assembly GCA_018244895.1). Taxonomy (NCBI): domain Eukaryota; kingdom Metazoa; phylum Arthropoda; class Insecta; order Lepidoptera; family Hesperiidae; genus Myscelus; species Myscelus amystis. The sequence goes on along the minus strand of DWQT01000093.1, from coordinate 20,119 downwards.
ACAATACTCATCAGGGGATGCATTATTTTCCAATACAAAAAAAACAATACCAGTCCTCAATATTGCTTTTCCATTAGTTCTCTTTGTAAAAACTATAAATTCTTTTTTTTTTTGAAACATATCCGCACGTGTATGGAAATTGCTGTTTGTCTATTATAGTCTGTTTTTGCAATTAACTATCAATTCGTTTTTTTTTTTATTTTCTCGATAGAATTTTAGATGTGCTTATTATTATAATCGATTACGCTTAGATCATTTGGGAAACATAATACGCAATTCAACAATATGGCACAAAGAACTGGCTGACAGAGATATTCCAAGTTGTATTAGTATCGGTTTGTGTGATATAATGCCGAGGCGCCAAAATAAATAAGAAGACATGAAATAAGAGACCTGATCAATTATAAATAGGTTATCGAACGTTCGAGAATAGTCTCCGCAGTCCGTTCGAGATTGTCTCGTGAGATTGAAAAACAAAAAGATTAAACATTAGGTTATGTTTGCTTTTACTACTAGCTATTGCCCATGGAAGTTTTGATGGGTGAGGATTCTAGATTAGATGTGTTTGTCGCAAGTGAAAATCCGACCCCTCCCGCATATTCTCATACTTTCTGGGTTAATGAAATATGACTGTCGTCGTGTTCAAGTTAGAGACCTGACTGCAAAACCAGAGGTCGTGGGTTCGATTCCTAGTATGTGCAAACATTTGTGTGATGGTCACGTTTGTTTGTTCTGTGTCTGGGTGTGATAAAAACATAAGTTTTATATCATAATATGTATTATGTTGTATGTTTATCAGCTGTCCGGTTACACAGGCATTAAATTGCCTACTTTAGTATTGGGTACCCGTGTGTGGAATTGTTTTAAGATATTATTGTAATATACTTTTGCAGTGTGGTTAAATGTTTGTAATTTCTACCATTCTGCGTCGCTTGCAAGCGGCTGTAGTTAACGAGGGATCCCTAGTGTGAGGCGAGCCCGGATGCAATACGCTCGGGGCGGCTGGTGCTGGCGGCGTGTTTTACGAGCGATTCGATAGCGAAATTACATTTTTAAAGCGACTTATGGTCGAACAAGTCAACATTGTTATACTACACGTAATAATAATTAATAGTTAATTTGTGCTGAAGTGCAAATGTATATTTCGTGATGTTGATTTTAAAATTTTTGTAAGTAAAAGCAGGTATATGCAGGTATAATTATTGTGTGTTTTTGTATGTTGTAACTGTCAGACCAAATGCTTTCTTCCCATAAACTATACTCGATACAGGAACGGTAATGAATTGTAGCGAGCGATCTATAAATCAATGAAATACAGTTTTATCATTATTTATCATTACCCTGCTGGCACCTGACAAAGGCATTTATTGTGCTATTAATGAATAAAGGGCAGGGCTGCCGAGATGAATGTTGGGGGTTATATGAAAAAGGGGTTAATATATAGAGGGTAAATGGATTTGAGGAAGACAGATTGCTGTAACCTTTGACCTTAATTGAGGCCCGGAAATTGAGTGCCCATTGATTTTTTTTATTGTTGTAGAATATGTTTTGTGTAAAAATAAACAGAGTGGGTGTCGCCTGCTGTGGTTGAATTACGATCTTCAAAAAATCTTCATAGCATCTGTTTCACGGTAGCTTTTACATAACATCATCCGTACTGAAAATAACAATCAGAAACATACCAGTAGTATACAACAGTGCATTAAATTTGGTAAGTCGTATTGGAAACAGCAAAACATGTTGTCGATGTCGGCCACCTGCCGCCGGCAATAGTTGAGAACTTATATCTTGCAAATTTTGCGTCGCGCTCTCTAGGCAAGTCGCCAACTATTCGATCTTTTATTAAATTTTTGGTCTGAAGTATTTACTGTTTCGCCCAAATTGGAATAGAATTCTTTATTTTAGTATTTGTAAGTGATACAAATATGTTTTATTCTAGCTGTAGACGTCGCCCGCAGTATACAATGTAATTTACTTTTCACACGTCATACCGTTATTGTGCCTTATAAAGAGCTTATTTGAGTAAAACTTTTTTTCGAGTAGAAATCCGATACTTTTACGCAAAAAAATAGCGTATGTCACTTGCTAGCCTTTCAACGATTTCCATACAAAATATCAATTCGATTCGTTGCTTTGTTTTCACTTGAAAGAAGAACAAACAAACAGACGAACGGACACACTTTTGCCATCATAACGTTACTGCTGAAGTATGTATGAGATAAGTTAATATATTTTTTATGAGAATGAGTAAGAATGTTAAGCTACACATTTTATTATACTTTGTATTAGATCTCACATTGGAAGTAGGGACTTTGTATCTCTATTTTATTACTTCCGCTGGCTACCTCTTGAATATCCTCTTATTTGTATTACGATTACAAGCGAACTGGCCGCAGTCGGCGCTGGATACTGCTGCCTCTGAACATTACCCTAATTCAAATTAGACAACCAATTATGACGACAATACGAATAGAGATTTAGTGTCCCTAATTCCAGATAATCTTAAGTGATAATAGGACTTTAGTATTAATTTGGGATAGGACTATAAGAATACCATGTGCTAGTCAATAGTGTTTCGAGTGCTTTATTAAAAATGCCGATGATTAAGACTAATGTTTAGGGATCATAGATAATTTACTGTTTTAAGTTGACTGCGTTAGTGTAAAATGGTTTATATCGTAGGAGTAAGTAAAGCTAGAAGAGACTCTTCTATTTTTGTCTTTCTTAATAATGCACAATTACTTGTAACTGCAGCGAAGTGCTATTTCTTCAACAGTTGCAAATAGCTGACAATGAGATGTCTCGGTCTATCGGCGTGCTCTCGGGGACCTGAGAAATAATCTTACGAGAGCCGTTCGGAAAAGTGCCGACACTTCGATCTTTTTATAAATGTTCATATGTGATCGGCGCGGCCTCAATGTGGGTGACGTAACTTTACGATCGAATAACCGAGAAGTTTGATGTAGCAACTGTCGCCTATTCTGATTTAAAAACAAAACAATTATAACTTCGAAAAAGTCGGTGATGTGTTCGATTCTAATGGACACCCGTTTATGTAATGAGAATATTGGTTTATGAGCGGTCGTGTCACCATAGCACAGCCTCAGCCTAATTTGCAATTAGAGAAATGGTTGAGAACCTCAAAAAACGACTAAAATGCAACTAACATTAAATCATGGGAGGTATAATAGCAAAATGCTTTACGAAAACTAAAAGAAAATCCCTAAAGACAAAATTCGCAGCCTTATCGGGATAGTCAGATCTCCTGCTAAGTCCCCACCGATCAGTGGTTTGTGGGAGTCGATATGTGTCCTATTGGAAAATATAATACGAACAAGAAAAACATACCGCCCGGAAAGTATGTAAGTCAAAAATACAGCTCATATTTATGAGTCAACGGAAATGTTCAATTGTAAACTTTTCAATAACAACCGCTTTCTAGTTATCTACGAGTAAGTGTGTCAGATGTTGCTTTATTGAAATCCTTTTGCACAGATTTATGTTACTCTTGCGAAGTATTTTAAGCTTAGTGTAACTTATCCTTAAGTTAGCAGAAAGGAATAGAACATTAGCATGCACCTGATATCAAACCGAATTACATAAGCTAACTCAAAACAACCGAAACAGCGATTTGGCAGCGCCTCTAATTACCCGTTCGTTCATAGTTTGCCAAACGATCAGCTCCAATTGCGTAGTTATGAGTACAGGAACGACTTTAAAAGTTATCGGATAATGGTTATCAGCTCTGTTTTCGAATTTACCAGCATTCAGTTACAGAAAAAAAATGTGATTTTAATCTTCTTACAATATTATGCAAAACAAAACATGCATTGATGGTTAGCGAGAAAGAAGAAAGTAGAAAATGGAAGAAGAACAACTAGTAGATACATAAAACATATTAGCATACAGAGAGCATACATATGAGAAACAAGGGTATTACAAAGCGATTTTGGATTATAACAATGGATATATCTAGCACGTTAGCACTAAATCCAGATTTAATAAGTCACAGAAGTATACAAAATAAACGTTGTAGTGAAGTCATTAATTAATGAAGCTTAGAATTGGAGCGGGCAGAAGGCTTTGTTGGCAGCTTTGATTGTTCCGAGCAAACTTGAACAGCGGATATCGGGATTCGATGACCGATTTCGGCGAAACGCTGACCGCCTTTTACATCGGCCCAGTGATTCCTGCCGTTTTTACATTTCGCTATGTAAACTATTGATTCTTTTGAGAGCTTGCGAATCCGTTTGATAAGCGAGAGATTGATTTCACTCAGTAATATACTAAAACTAGCTTTGCCCGCGGCTTCGCGCGCTTTAAAAATCGGAGTAAAACAATTCCCCTTTATCTATACCGTGAAAATTTCTTACTATTATTGCCATTAAGGAATTCTATATAGCACCGCACAAAGGCTACATACAAACCTTCGTCTGGAATCATTCTGTCTATGAAAAAAAACCGCATCAAAATCCGTTGCGTAGTTTTAAAGATCTATGTACACATACTTAGAGACAGGAAACGAAAGCGACTTTGTTATATACTATGTAAAGAAAAGATAAAGATAATCGCCAATCCAAATACTTTACACTTTGTTTTTCAATGATCAAAAAACCAATTGATAACTATTTGTAAGAACGAGCTGATTTTTTTTTATGCCGATGAATGTTTTCGTCGACCACTTTATTCGTGTTTTAGCTGACTCGACAAATTAATTTTTATCAAATAGCTCTCGAAATTTGGTATAATAAGAACTTGTTGAGACAAGAAGAGGCTGGGGTGATTTGCTCGTGTTTCAACAGGAACTCTTGGTACTAAGTAACGGTGCTTGTGTTTTGTTAATCGTTTAATTTCATTTCATTGTATTGTAACATGCAGTCACGAAGCCTTAGACCTTGAATTGTAAAGGTAGCAGTTTGGTTGTTGGTTAATTAATGCTGAAAAAAATGAAATAAGGATGTTTTATAACTATTCTATATGAAGGAATGAAAGCTGATTAAAAGAATTTGTCACGTGAAGGAAGCTATGAACGGTGCTGTAAACTTCAAGAGTATAAGTTAAGGTAAGCTCCGTACCACAATTTCATACAGACCATTGCGAAATTCCGCCATAAATGAGAATTATAGCGTAATTTTGTCTCAAGCGCAATATATCTGGAATGTACTGCGTTTATTATGTCTGTTTGTGGTATTTTTGTTAGGTGTGCGAAAGTTAAATTAACTGATTTTATGCGTCTTGGAAGCAATAAACAACACTGTACCTTGGCTGCCAGCCGCCGCGCGCCGCCGGTGAAGCAGAGATTTATATCAACTTATTCCGTGTTGGTTTTGCAGCGGTTGCGTGGTGTGGTTTTTGATGACAATCTCCAATTTAACAAAGCGCTGTCTTCATCGTTTGTAAAGGTTAATTACAATGTGATTCCGAACCTTTATGTGAACAATCGTTTCCGGTCCACTGTGATATATACAAGCATAATATTATTTTTTTAAATCTTCTTGCTTATCACGAAGATCTTTTTAGTTTGAATTATTGTATGTAGTTTTTCGTTTTATAGCCGTGTGTGTGTTGACAGTTCCAAACTTTGCGATAACCACCATCCACAGTTCAAATAATCAGTATTAAAACAACGTATTACACTGAGTTTTATCCTGAGAGTAACTCTTAGCAATATAAATAGCTTTCTTTACAGGCTTTAAGCGTTTAGTCCTATATGCTTGGAGCGAACTCGAGACAAAGATAATACGGTAAAGAGACGCAACGTCTATAAACAATGCAGACATTTTTCACGGAAACAAAATCTTATTTCCTTTTCACTTGAGATTGTTCTGAATTCATGCAATGTTAGTCTCATATGTGACATGTCTTCAACAATACAAAAAGTGTATTTGTTTGCGGAAAAATCTAGTTCCGAGGAGGCCCCTAACCCTCCAAGAATTCACTGCTCACTTTACATCTCTGACTGCGAATTTCGTTTTATGATCTTTCGTTCTCCTATTATGAGAACGTCATTGTAGCTAAAATGTGTTTCAGTATCTTGCTACGTTATAACTTAAGGTACAGAAAGAAAACTTCGTGTTTTAAAATTTACAAACCCGACCCACAAAACGAGGCAACATGAAACGCAATTCAAGAATGAGTCTGCCCGCAAATTTTCCGCTCAACCTTAATCCACCTGGGCGGGGTTTTTACTATCAATAAGTGCGCCATTAAGATATTACAATGGTGAATTGATGTAATATACAATCACTGTAGACATCGAAAATTGATTTTCTTCAGCCAACACTGACTTGTTACCCCGCTGAAGATGTATTGAAGCCGTGATAGCTCAGTGGCTTGGTCGATCTCTTACTGCGCTGCTGAGGATTCAAATCCGAGGACGTTATAAGGACTCGGCAAAGTTGCATGCGTTTCTTAAATTAATAAATAATTAATTGCCACTCGTTATAACGATGAATAAAATGTTTAATGTTCTTTGAGGCGTATGAAGTCTGTACAACCCCCATTAAGCAGTTTAGTAGATAATGGCTTTATAACCTCTTCCAGTGTAAGTTGTAATTCAAGTAATTTTCCTAATGGGAAGTAGCGCAGTAATGTACCTGGTTCGGACTATTTTCACGTTAAACCAAACCTTACATCAAGATATCAACAATAAATAATAATGTGGAGGGTTTTCGGTTATCAAGACGCCGTCGAGGCCGCTAGATGGCAAATAGCATTCCTTTAGTATCCATAACCACAGCCGGGCAGAGGCAAAGCGCTCTAAGTACATTTTTATACGATTTTGATGTTAGCGGACTAGATCTTAGCCTGAATCTTTTATACACCCTTGCCCTTCCTAGAGTTAGACTGCAATTTGATTGAAGTACATACACCTAGTATATCTAGGTCTTTCTTTTCTGATTCTACCATAAACACTCAATTCGTAACTCTGTTAGACGTTTCTGTCTCTGTTTAACTCGTTTATATTTGTATATATCACTTCTCTTGTCTTCGCTAATCGTGTTCAGTGTTTCAGGTACCTTATCTTTGTCCAAAACATGTGCGTTACGTGTTTTATTAAATTGCCTTTGTGAGCAACGCGAGAAAAGAACCTCACCCACTCTATTCTCTCAGAAAACATTTTTGTTATAAAAAGGCGAGAGCCATGAAAGGGCAGGGTTTTTATATTCTTCGCAGATTGAATTTTGGGAGAGGCGACGCGAGTGGGACGGCGGAGGTCATTAACTGTGGGGCTGATGGACGGGAGTACGAGTAGGAACTTGTAGATAATTCTGAAATCATGACACTATAAAAATAATATAATTATAATTATTATTATCACATTATCAGGCCACGTCCCAAAGAGGTGGATAGAAAGTACGGAGCGTCAAGCATCTCAATTTTTGCACACCTGACGTGCTTTTTCTATAAAATAATATTTCATTTATTTCAAGTTATAAAGTTCACGTAACAAGTCAGAGGCGAGTGCGAGGGTTTGAACGGAAATGCCTCTGAATGGGTGGCTTTCGACCCGCTACACCACCGCTGCTTACGCAGTGGTCACCTTAAACATACACAAACTGATCACAGCTGGTAAATATGTATGTATGTATGCCCGAAGAAACTCACGTGTACTGAGCGTAGTAGGTACTTAGAGAACATCTTAGCGTATTGGCACCAAAACACGTTCGAACTAATGTCCAAAATTGCACTGCACTTGTGGCTTATTGCGACTAGAACGGTTTTCGGGTACAAACATTTGGATCGCGTAGTGTTACTTTATTTCTGTACCAAGTGGTTACGTGTGTTCACTTCAAATTTAAATTGTCACTAGCTATTATATAACGGCGAAGGATAATATCGGGAGGAAACCTGCACACTTCACATAATATTATAAAATATATGTTTCTGACGTGTGTAAAATCCGCCAATCTGCACGTGAAAAGAGAGATGGACTGTGGTTTCAAGCACTTATCTAAATATTTAAATTATGGTAGTGCTACAGTTAATACAGACACTAATACATCCTAAATCATAATGACACCATTGTTGATATGGGTTCGGAATCAAACCCTTGACCTCTGGTTTTGCAGCCAGGTTGTGTAACCACTACAATTTAGTAAAATTTAAACCTGTGCATACTGCATATTCTCATCAGCATTGCGAGTTGCTTGGTAGTACACGGCAAGAAGCCTTATATAGGTGATTCCTAAGTTAAGCATTACTTACGAGTATATAGCTGACGTAAAACCATAAATTACTACTGTTATATATTATGTGTAGTATATCTTCCGCAGTCATTCTGTCATCATATACCAAGTACTGTGCCATTTCCTTTCCACGTGGAATCAGATTCATTGCAGTCTATTTCCCACCGCCCTTCACCGCGCGAATGAATTCGAGCTTAATGAAAGCCATCCACAATTTGTCAAGTACACGCGTTCTCTCGTCAATGCCATTAGCGCTAATTAGACGTTCCGGCAGCCTGTAATGTCTGGTTGCCCACAACAATGGGGTATTATCAATATGTACTAAGTGAAGCCTTTCAAGTGTATTGATTTTAATTCTCTCTCCCCAGATTTATTTTGTATAATATTTTACTCTCTGTAGCTCTATTCTTAAGAAAGTGCTGTGGTGATTCGGTATATTTTTATGATAAATAGTTAAATGTTTTTCACAGAATCATGATATATTCTGATAAGTGGATACTTAAAAGTACAAGCTTAATAATGGGCATCGGTCTCTTTCTCTCCCGTTCTCTCTCTCTAATTTCTTTGTTCGGTCCACAATGCACCAAAGCCGATGCAAACGATGTAAATGAATATTTATATAAATGCAAGAAAGTCCAATATCTTATGCACAAATTTGCATTTTAACTTCGGTGACTTAAGCTTATTTTATCATACTTGATTATACTTAATTTTAAAAGGTAATGCTTGCAGGATTCTCTAAAACATTCATTTACAGTACCTATATCCATATTTCCAGATGTAAACGTACAGCCTTTGTTTTTATTACTGCGGTGCATTTGTAGCTTAATTGGAAAATGTGTAATTACATATCTTATGGCTATACAAATTCTTATTGGTGTCTTGAGCAGATTAAGGGATCGGGGAAAGCGGAAAGTAGGACAAAGCTTAGCCGAGATGGATCGAGCGTCGAGGAAACAAAATGGAAGCGAAGCGCACGAGCCGTCTAAGTGAATACGATATCAGCAACAATACTCGCCGAAATTATTTGGTTTGCTAACAGCATTTAGATTAGTTGATTCGGATTTCGTAATCAACAACACCTAGTTCCATTTCCAATGGCATTCCATTTCCACTATTGATTACTTGTAATTAAATTCATTTGATCACAATTGACTAGGCAGCAACCACGACTAGTGCGCTTTTCACGAAATTGTATAATTTTTATATTGTTAATACCTTTTTCTTGGTATAATGTCAATGGAAAACCTGATTATTAAAAGCATTCAATAGAATTAAACCTTAAGCATGAAATCAATAAAATAAATATTAAATATATCGAATGCTGAAACCATCCAAATTCAATTGTATTATTTACCAAACGACCCGGAGGAGTCCCGAACCGTTTATGATAACCTTCCATAGTTTTCAATAAGATAAACGTATTCAAATGTAGCGTTCACAACCTTCGCTCAATGGACTTTATTCGCTTGCAATAAGGCTCTTGTAAACATCATAAGATCATAAAAACTTTTCGGCAGTTTTCTCCTTACGGAATCGTAAAATAGTAAAGTTGGAGTTTGGAAAGATTGACGAAACAGGTCGTAAATATATGTATGTGTCTGATTTAATGTACGCAGTGCAAAATGTAGCATCTGTATAATTAAGCGTTACTGGTACTGCGGTCAGCAATTGCACGGTTGAACCCTGGTGAATTTTAAGAGTGTCTATGAGCTTCCGCGGATCGTTAAACTGTAACTCCTTTTTGATATCTTAAGAAACAATTACTGAAGTTCGGCGGAAACCATAGAAAATATTTCAATAAAGGTCTCCTGTCTCCGTCAATCCGCACTGGAGTAGTCTGGTGGAGTATGCTCCACGCCTCTCATTATTGCAGCAGCAGAAGGGATGAAATTCATAAATATGCAGGGATTCCATAAAAGGTCGACTGCTACTATAATGACGAGTTCTTAATAACGAAATTGCATTGCTAAAGTGTTTCTATATTAACAACAATTAGCGGTAGTTGATGGCCGGTGTACGTTACGTGACACTCAGCCGTAAGTCCTGTCTCCCAAGATATGTCACACCAGCATTATAGAGTATCACACTGGCTATGTGCTAGCTCTGCCCACTATTCGCTCACGTGTATAAAATTTCATGAAAATAAACATATATTTTGTTCTACAGTAAAAACAAGCAAAATATCACACAAATCTGGATAAATGCAGAAGTACGATTTTTTCTGACATCATTTTCATTTTTGAGTAACCTGGGTTTTTCAAATAGATTTATATGTTATCACGTTATAACAGAATCAAACAAAGAATGATTGCATTAAAATAATAAACAAATCTCTCCGCTAGTTGAGTAATATTTAATTGGCACTAGGAATGAATTTTGTTATTTTCTCAACATTAGTCATCAAAGTATTTGCTATAGTGATTCAATATACAAGCAATCAAATTTGGTTTTCTCGATCAAGTACATAGTTAGTTTTACGTGAAATCGGGCCTAGTGTTTTCACCAAAACATGAATTCAAATCTATTTTATAAATGAATGCCTTCGAGTACGTTATTGAAAGCGAGCGAAGCGCTACCACAATTCGAGTCACTTCACGCTATTAAAAAGGTATTATGGCGCATTGGTACATAAATTCATCAAATATTTATTTTCGGGGCACTAAATAAACATCGCAGTTACCAGTAATGGGTTCGCGAATTTGTGGGTATTGCTGAATTTGTGTATTTTCTTACGCAAATACTCAGTACGCGAGGGGATGCGGTACGCGGCTGCGACTCGATGCAGCGGTTGCGGCCGATGCGGCTTACGCGGCGAAATAGTAGAACTTCCAAGAAGATATCCGAAATAAAATTATGTAATGGTACAAAATTGGTACAACTATAAAGCCTATTTATTGATTTACAGTACCATCCATCCATTACCATCCAGTACCATCCATCATTACAGTACAGATCCATCATCGTGCAGCATAGATAATTTTTTGGATGTTATTCTGAATAGTTATAAGCCTATTGATAATTGTGTATACTCCATAATAAAAAATGCGTAAAACGTAAGTTCTACGAGAAGTTCTACGAGAAGAACTTCTACGAGAAGAATTCCCTTAAAAAATTTACAAAAGTTGAGTTCTACGTCAGGCACTTGAAAGGGATATCAAAAAAAGTAAGGCTACAGTTTATTTTTGTTCCAATAATGGATACGGCTGTTGTGGAATACTGTAGTGCACAGGCTCGCTGTATATTGGGAATTTCGATGCAACCCCCAGGGTCGCAGACAAGATTTAATGCTTAATATCTGACTAGAACCTCTAGGCTATGTGCTAAAGTGTGAAAATTGTAATAGCTGTTCCTACCAATTACTTTAAGGAATGCATTTGTCGCTGACATTCACAATCGTTTACATATTATTATTGGGTGTAAATTAAATAAAATCATACATTTTTATAATTTTCAATCTTCGGCTTCGATGACCGCTTAGGTTATAGTGTGAAGTTAAGAAAATGACGTCGGTAAAAATAGTAAGCACTATATTAAAGAAAGAAACTTGTCATGACGCTGTATGAATTTTGTATGATAATGAGCATCCGTGACCTTATAAATCTGTCGAATTTATAAATCGGTCATATCATTCCATTAAAAAGCATAATTCACATATCCACCAAAACACTAGTTTATACTTCATTTCCAAGTATTTCGCCATTTTTAACAGTAAGCTCTACATTTTGAACTCTACCAAAAATATTTAATGAATTAACACGCTCTACAAATGCACTTCGTAAAGTGAAGTGCATGAAAATATTTTATAAATGCTATATAAAATATTTGTTAACTGAAAGCGACAACGGTATTCTGCGCTACAATTTTTGATTTTCCTGTAGAGTTATATTTCAATACGGATTTTTTGTATTTCACATGCTGTTGGCTTCGCTCGTTAAAGGTTTTTGAACACGAAAACATCAGTGTTGCAGCACCAGCCTCCGGCTATTGACGCTTGCGTTGCTGTGAGTTCATTGCAAATCTCGTACAATAGAGCCCAAGGGCGTGCTACCGTCTATAGATAGCTCCTACATACAATGTTGAAAAGACACCGATACAGTTTTAGTAAATATATTAAAATTTAAATAGCAGCCCATAAACAATCCTGAAACATTATTCTCGGTGTATAGCGAAGATTATTCCAAATTCAAAATATCCTATTCATTAGTTATCTATGAACCTCTCATCACATAACGCACGTTATATATCTTTCTAGCTATGTTTCAAGTACTATGCATGTTTCCCGGGCAACGGTGGGTCGAACAAAATAAACGTCGAAAAATCCCAATTATTTTTAATATAAGGAAACTTTTTGTGATGTGAATAAAATTGTTAACGTCGATATAGAATTATATACTACGTATATGAAATAGAAGTTAATTGCATATATTTTCATTGCTTCTCATTCTTCTGCTATTCCATAGCTTCTCAACCATTCGAGTATGTTATGACATAAAGTGTAAAAAAGACACTGGAATTATCATACAAAAGCGATGTCATATCGCATTAATATAAAAGCCTAGAAAGAATAATGTTTTATTCTGATTAATATCTCATCTACGCAGTAGATAAAATGCACATGTACACATACGAGTATAATGTACATTTAAAAAAAATTTCTTGTCATTATTTACTGTAGTATGCAGTCGGTATGTCGTACTATAGTTTAAAGCGGTTGTGAGTACTAGCTCTAATGTATGCTTTTAATTACTGCATGCTAACGGAAGCATGCGTACGTGCGTTGTAAGTCTACTAAATGTCTCTTAGAGTAATGCATTATTATATGTATTATGCAATTTTATTTTATGAGTATTAGCTTAGAAAAGTAGAAAGGAATTTTATATTTAAATTTAAGCTCTGCGTTATTACACATTTTACACAATTTTATTCAATAATCAATGATTATAATTAACAGATAATAAAAGTGTATAATGAATATGACGAAACTACATACTATAATATATTTATTAATTAGTGGACCAAAATTATAACATTCTTTCAGAAAAGTTTAAAACTCAGCTACGATATCGTAGCATGTATTCGCTTCGTGAATAATACCTCGTAGCCGTAGCGTAGCACTAAATGTAGTACGAGCGACCGTAACTCAAATATATGTTTTTAATTATTCCGCGCCGCCGCTAATGTTTATGAACGATTTTTCACGGCACACGTTAAAATGTGTTTGAACAATGAAATTAATGTACGGCGCACAAACGAATCATATCTTCCATCTAGCGAACAAATAACTGTAACTTAAATCAAATGAAAGTCATAATAAGTTAAATATTTCACTACAAGCGATAAAGGTGGCAGAACTCTATGGTAATTGTTCGGATTGTTTAAAAATATAGTCCGTAAAATATAGTTTTGCAATACATTGCAAGTCAAAATGCAGTTTCACAATTTTGATAAATATGTTAATAACAAAATGTCGCTATCAAAAAATATTGGAACCATTGAATACGCGTTACAGACATTAAAAATTCGATTCCAAAATACTGGTTTTAGAAATATATCAATCCAACCTCTCGTAACAGCTATAGAAACCAAAATATTATAGTCACTGAGTTGTATTATAGTGCGAAAAAATATCACTGACTAATGTGTACCACAAGTAAGTCATATAAAGTTAATTGCGTTAATTACAAACTCGCGTTGTAGAGTTATAAGAGCCATTATTTAGCTTAATCTAGTGTTATAATTTAACTAATTAAATACTGTACTGAAAATGTCGTGGCATGCTTCGCTTTATTAACAAGTGTTACGAGAATTATGGTGTACTTATAATTTTTAACATCGCCGCAGACGTGGTTGATACTGGAATAAAACAGTTTTCTTATAGCTTTTAGATATGGAAAGCAGGCTTCTTTACATAGACTTGAACTAGGTCGTTGGGAATTATGTATATGAGTGAATTTTAATTGATAGTCTGCTGATTTAAATTCAATTTGCAGTTGTGACGTTAGCGTTTTGCAATTTGACATACTTCTGGGCTTTTAAGGCAAAATAATATATCGCAAAAATATAGATTTGAATTTTCCAAGAAACACTTAACCAGTGCGCAAACCATGCTTTTGACAGTCCCTATTCTAAATGGGAAATTGTGTTATAGTGGTAACTGGGTTAATGGTGATATATTATGACCATATATTTAAATTAATGTTCAAAAAGTATACTAAATATACTATGAGCTTTGTTAATTATTTATTAGCTAACCGTTACGTTAACCTTAACTACACATATAAATGAGTTCCCAAAACATATTTCACCATATATACACTACTTTATACTTTCAAATTATGTTGAAGATAAGATATGAAATGACGTATCATGCAGTCAGAAGTCATTTAGTAATGGGGGCTAGAATGCTGTATCGGTGGTCTTGTTATAACAAAATCCAGGAGGCTCTACTGTGAAGTAGATACAGCCCGGGACGTAACCGCGATCATTTTAACCGCAGCACATGTGGGAAGTTAAACATAGCGCCAATTCCTGCTTGGTCCCGCGGTCACACTAATTAGCAGCGGGTTCACCTGATGCTTCGTGAAAATAATAATAATAATATCTTAGGACAATTCCACACACGGCTATCTGATTCCAAAGTAGGCAATTTAATGCCAGGCATTTATGGTAACCAGACCACTGATAAACATACATATATACATATTATAATATATAATACTTATATAGATATTTTTATTACGACTAGACACAGAACAAACAAATGTGCTCATCACACAAATGTTTGTTCTGGGTGGGAATCGACCCCACGACCTCTGGTTTCGCAGCCAGGGTTTCTAACCGGTCGACCACGAGGCCGGTCAATTACGTTAGGTATAGTTCTATAGTTACATGTTTTCTAATTGACTGAGACAAGATAAACATTACATCAGTACAACCACCCGCCACGCTCATGCCTAATGTCGCTGATAAATAAAATTCATTCAACGCTAATTGTCTCTCACAAAGCACAAGAAACGTATAGATAATAGAAGCATCAAACTGGTGCCATAGAATAGTTTCTTAAGGAACTGCGAAGCTTACAATGTTTCATAAAGTAATTCGACTTGAAAATTTTAAAACTGCACTTAGGTTAATGGCTCTGGTTGTGGTTAGGAAGCGAGCGGAAACATTATTAGAATTTTGTTATTGTGATGTTATAAAGTATATATTTTCTCAGATGTATGAAGCCAATGTGCACTTGACCACCGTGGTAGATTATGGCCTAATCCCTTTCCCTTTGACAGGAGACCCGGTCCAGCAGTGGACCAATAAAAAGGGTGAAAAAATATAGGAATGTTAGTATGAATTCATTTAGTAATAGGTTGTTAACAGGAATTACTATTTACTGGACATTCGTTTAGTAACAGGACTACAGAAATATAGAGAGAGATAGAGAGATAGAGAGATAGAGAGAGAGAGAGAGAGAGAGAGAGATTGTTAGTAATCCAGTTTACTTATATTAATATGACCTTGCTACTCATGTCACATAAAGCGATTGAAGTTATATTCGTCCTAATTGCAACGTATTTAAGTTGCCGTATTTTCCCCTGAAGACCCAAATAGTTTGAAATAAATGCAAATGACACGGCTACCACGAACATTTCCTTACGCCATTGATGACAGATACGATCTAAGTGTGGTTATTTTCGTGACAAACATAAATAAGTTTCGCCATTCGATGCCATCATGAAATCAGCAATGGATCACTGATTTAACACAACGATAATTTTCGCTATTCAAATTACAATACACTTTCGAAATCGGCACGTAAATAAAGAAAATATTCACTGCACGGTTTACAACGGTTCCGTTTTCGTCTAGTACAAATATAAGACCATGAACAATAGTATTAGTTCTGTCTGTAAATGTAAAATTATTTGTATATTTAGAATTGTCTATATATGTATGTTCTCTGGTTGCTATAGACTCTGAATTGTTTGAAAGATGCTTGTGTACGTACTAAGCTAAAGATATTTATATTAATATTACACGCTAAAGGAATTTAACCAAAAGCCTTTGTGCGTGTAAAATAAACCTAAAATTATGTTTTTGCTTCTTTTAATAGTTTAGTTAATTACAGTTTTACACAATGATTTTATTAAAACATTTTACTTAGCGAGTGTACTTTTGTACGAGTAATAATGATATTTCGTAATTTTTTAATCGTCTTCAAACCCGTCCGCTCGCGTCTTAGCCTCGGGCGCTCCGTGACACATCCGTCTCACAAATTGTCTTTACAAGAGCACTGCCAGCTACACCGTGTACACTCGCGAGCAAATAAAGTATAACAATAATAATTAATTATAAAGTAAAATAATGTAACAAATTAAGTGTAAAAAATAATAATTGATAACTGCTACGAGCCATACCAGATATTTTTGAGAATTGTTATTTATATTTCTAAATGCAGTTCCTAGTTGTCGGTACATACAAAATTAGAATTATGAACTTATAACTCATTACATTTGAAGGTGAATTATTGTGTAAATTAATTTTCAGAGCAGCACAGCTCAATCTCAAATATACAAACATGACGCAAAAAAGTCTACCCAGATTTAAATATTTATCTACTCAACTAAAAACTCAAATGTTGACTTGCCATCTGGATTTAAATTATACTAATATACCTTTACATTCACCTTTTACTTTTTGTTATCGCTTCTTTTCCTTCACTATTATATTATTCTTTAGAAATGCGTGATTCGGTACTTTCCTTACCTCCTTCCTTCCTCTGTTATATTTTTGCATGCTGTGTTCTGCTGTAATTGAAGAAACACATGGCATAAATTATTTATTTAATTATTTATAATATGTACATAATTTTATAAAAACTATATTATAACTTATAATATCACCATGTAATACAATGAAAATAAATAAATAAAAGAAATGTACAATATTCAGCTACACTTTTATTTGGCATGTCGTATACGAAACTCGTTACATTCGCAAGGGTTTTGCAAACACGGGTCTCCTGTTTTTCCTGGCAGACTCAATTGGGGCCCTTTTGTTCAACCCTGCATGGCTATCTTAAACGAGGGCATTACGGACCCTTTCAGAATGCACGACGGATTGAGATAGCGTATATCATCTTGTGCCGTGCGATAAATTTGATGAGATACAACCAATTTGGAGAAGTGGGGACGAATGGGATGTAAATAAGAGGAATTTCTTGTTTCTCCTTCCGTTAATAGACTCGTTTGATTTTATTTTGATAACACGTACCAACATTGGCTGAATGACTTTAGTAGCCAATTTCGCGGTTCAATGGTTCGATTTCTGTATGCGTTCTAGGTGAGCAGTGATAGGGATTGAAAGGCAATAGATATTAGGTTTCAACTTCACCCCCCATTTAGAAGTTCTGAGGTCAATAACCCCTAAACCAACAGGTCTGGTGACCAGTTCAAATCAATTTAATTAACGTCTGACAGTTATCATAATAAAAAAAAATAAAAAAATTCCTACAGTTTCAAAACTGAGCAGAATTACAAGTATTGGTGAAAACATATAAATATTTGGTACAAATAATTCCTACGTTTTAATACATTAATGGTATACGAATTTAAATGTAAAAATCACGTATAATTACTCAACATAATAATATGCTCTAAATCAGTTTGAAAAATTAAAATTAGAACAAAGCCTCAAATGTCTTACCTTATACATATAGCATAATATCTATTTAATATAGGTACTCATAAATTATCCAACAAAAAAGAGTAATGATTCACTCACACCGTGATATTGGTATCTATGTATATATGTTATATGCTTTTATTGTTTAAAAACTCCCGTCGTAGCCTACCGTTGTTCATATTAAAATTTCATCCCCAAACTTTCGACGCTCCCCCTCGCGTTTGACAACGAGGGGGTTGTAATTAAAACAGTTTTTCGGTTGCCGGACCGTGGCCGGGCAGCCTCCAACCGTAGGCAGTTTTTTTATGTCGGTAGCAGAATTGTCTGTAACACAAATTTTACAAAAGCTTATAAAAAGTATTAACGCTTAAATCAACTTTCCGTTACATCCGATAGACATAAGAAATGTTCTAGGTTTGGTCTAGATATTAGGAACCGTAATAATTGGGAGATTATAAAAAGTATTAACGCTTAAATCACATCTCCCTTACATTCGATAGACATAACAAATGTTCTAGGTTTGGTCTAGAGATTAGGAACCGTTATAATTGGGAGATTATAAAAAGGATTAACGCTTAAATTACATTTCCGTTACATACGATGCACGTAACGAATGTTCTAGGGTCAACTGATTAGAAACCATTGTGGTTGAAACATTATAAAAAGGGTTAACGGTTACAATGTTACTCGTATATTTCCGTTACATACGATGGACGTAACGAATTTTCTCGACGTTTTATCTACTGATTAAAAACCATGGTAATTGGGACAATTCCAACTGATTTCAAATTAGGTAATTAAATGCTTGTGTTATGGTAACCGGACATCTATCACCCATACATATATTTTCATTACTCTCTTGCAAGCTCAGAATAACATCTAGTAAGTTATATATCCTAAGCTAACAGATTGTTTTTATAAAATTATTCCTTTCATCTCTTACAGATCCGCGTCAGCTAACCGTGACCGCGTGGAGAAATATGTAAGTGACTTCTTATTATTACATAAGTTATATCGCAAAATCCACCCACATTATTATTCAGCCTACGAGTATGTTTAGATGAATGCCTATTTAATTTACTTTACTACTTAGGTCTGTAAGGATCTCTATTTGGTCCATGGTGGTTTCTGCTAGAAACCAACTCTACTAGAAACGATATAAGACGGATATATTAAAAAGACAGTAATATTATACGATACATTAATGGTAGTATATTATGTCTTATAATTTTTTCATAAAAACATAACATAAACAGATCGATAATATAAAAAACTGGCCTGCAATAGCGACTGATCGCAATAACTGGTACGATAGAGGCATTTGCCCAGCTGTGGGACTACATAAAATCTATTTATAGATTATAGATAGAAACAGATCGAAAGCATTTACAAATGTACTAACAACCCAAGTGAAGGTTGGCGGCTGATAAATTGCAATGTTTCACTCTGACCCGCTTTCCACGTGGGACCCATCAATATCCAACTCCGAGGAACTTCTAACACACCTCAAGTAACTTAGCACTCTCCGTGACGAACCGACCCTTGCCCGAGAAATACGGATCTTGGGGCATAGATAAGGAATAACGATAAACATATGTGGAGGGTATTCACATAAAGAAGCAATATTAAATTAATGTAATCTGTGTATACTCGTAAAATTAACATATCATTTTTTTTTAAATATGATTCATTTGGAATATTTATTATTTCGCATAGCTAATCAAGTATGTACAAACTTATCCTATTATTTAATAATATAAGTAATACAATAAAAATAATAATAAATGATTAACTAAACTGCATATAAAATAACGAGTTCAATTTTTTTTTCTAAAGTACAGTTTCAATGATTTAGGATGTTACAGCTACAATTAAACTGAAACTTTGATTAGGGAAAGAAAACGTATGACAATTAGAATCAAAATCCAGATTCATTATGAATCACAATTTTTTCTATACATTTTCATATTCGTCGTAACTCAGTCGCGTGCTTCAATATATTCATGAGAGAATTCGTAACACTCGACCGTGGTATTGAGGGAGTCACGTGACGCTCTGATCCAGACAATCAATATTCTGTAATATTTCTCACATATCCACCATTCCATTCATCCGCATCTGTAATATTGTCTACATTTTTTGGAGTCATACTTCTTTAGGCGCGTTATGAAAAAATGATGAGAGTGAAATTTTAAGATTCGTCATTTTTTTTAAAGTAACAGTATGAAGTTGCAACGGTTGCAGTCTCGAAA
>DWQT01000092.1:0-31811 GCA_018244895.1 Myscelus amystis hages | reverse complement strand
ATTTATTACCATCAATACCTACTATTATTGAATTTCATATGCTCTGAACTGATCAAAATCACTTCCGAAAAATGTTATAATCATTATATTATAATGAAAAGACTTTTATCTAATTTCGACATAAATTGAAAGACAGTGCATTATACGTAGGTGCTAACAACCCAAGTTAATCAGGCTGATCCCTTACGAGCTCCATTAGATAGACGAGTTAGGCACCTAATTGAATGAGGGACAGAATTAAACTGTGAACGAGCGTGACCTCTTTCTATTCAAATTTCAGTAATTCTGATGCGTTCATTCGCGACTCAGGAAGCATATCTACTACGGAGACGTCCCACCTTATACGTACTCGGAGCTACTTGAGACATTATCACGACAATTTACATTTAAGTGTACGTAAATTAGTTCGTCTAACAATTTTGTATGAATCTTCCGCAAAATATCAACGTCTTATATTTGAAAATATTTAAACATAGATAAAAACTAAATTCCGCTAACCACACGGACTCTACTAAAATTATGAAAATCGATCACTGAACTGTAGGAATTAATTCTTCGAGTGTTAGACTACCATGAATTGTACCTTTTCTTGAAATGTTTCATTTTAGGATACTATATTGTTACTATGTATGCATAGATGGAGGGATGAATTTGTTGTCCGGAAACCTTGATGATGATTTCGATTTACGTGTATTTATTATTGTAATCAAATAATAATTGGCGGCGTCTCAATATCCGAAACGGAACTTGCTCCCCCAATCATTTCCATCAGGTTAGATTTAATTGAAAGTTATGCAAATCTCTCAATTCGACTCCTTCACAATGGTACCCGGATTCCGAATGAGTTAATCCGTGTTTATGTTCCTAATCGGCCCCTTGCTGACGGCCTTGTTACGGGTTTAGCTCTGTTCATTTATACAATACCTTTTGTGTACACACAACCATCCATTTCACTTAAACTTCATTTTCTTTTGCTATTCTCCAAGTAAAGCCGTTTTTGAAAGTCGGCAGGTACTCGAGGCGATATTTTTAAGTTTTATAATTTTATTGTGCAAAGAATTGGAATGCTTGTACACAATCTACGTTGCATCTTTATAATTTTTGGATCGATTATAAAGAATTGTATAAATAAAAGTATATTTATATAAGTTTGCAGTTTAACATATTCCTTTTTGTTGCAGCGGAATTAAAAATGGACGTATTGAGAGAACGAGAAGTGAAGGATAACCTGGAGAGACAACTGCTGGATGAACAGAAAATGAGAGGTTGGTTTATTTTTAAACAACGACTTGACAAGGAACAAACGAGCCACTAACGAACATCGTGGTAATACTTGATGACACAAACCTTCAATAACGTAGTTCAGTATTTATATAAAATAGTTATTTTGTTGCAACAATAGACCAAGACCAATAACCTGCGCGGAAAATACAAGTAGGGTGTAATTTCAATGCCTCCATAAATCTCAACCACGAACACGCTTCGCATTCACCGAAATTAACAGGAGATCTTATTACAAGACCATTGTCTTCTTCCTTGGCACGTTATTTATTTCCAACATTAAAAGTATTATATTCTCATATTACGCCCGCTCGTGCGCTGTGTTGCCAATTTTCTTTCCGTGCCATCGTCTCATTGCCTTCTCTTCAACTCGCCATAATTGCATATGCCACAATGCGTTAGAGAAGTACAATCAGTGGTCGCACGTTGTAACGCCGTGGTTGTTATTGTTCGTGGCATTTTCACGTTTGTTTTTTGCGTTCCCAAGGCGCCGCTCGCGTGTTCCAGCGTTTTCTTTAATTTATAGGTTCATTGATATCGTTATGGTTTTCTAAGACGTCTCTATAATCACAATAACTGCATTGTTTATTTCGATTTTCATCATTGTGCTACGTTAAATATTTGTACAAGGCATCATTATCAATTCTATTTGTTCACAATATTTCATTAGCCATTACTTAAAAATGACAAAAACATAGAAGTATTCCCCTTTACAAAAGCAAAGGTTATTTCCCACTTAACACAACGCCACCCTTTCTTACAATACAAAGCAGCATTTAGCAAATAAAGAAAACGTAACAGAATAAGGGTAACCTTTTTACAAATGTCAAGCGACAAGGCGCCAGTGACCTAGCGCCCTAAGACAAAGGGTTTAATCCCATCGGATCGACACTTCAAGCTAATTTAAACTTTAAACCGTAAGAAACAATATCACACTTCGGTTCACGCCGAACAAAGAATTTACATGTTGGAATGATATTACAGTTGCAAATAGTTTATTGCGGAAGGCATTTCTATTATACAATGAGCAGGTCGTAATATAAATCGAAATGTGAATATATAGCCGACAGGGAGCAGTACGTACTCACCGGGTCTAATGAAACAATTACTGACTTTGAAACACACCTTCTAATTATGTGCGTGACATGTTATATTTACGTCAAGCTAGCAACCGTTGCAATTGTGAGTGTAGATAAAAAAAACTCAATACGAATATTCAATTGCCTCGCTGAAGAAAGTAACTTAGAACGATTTAATATAATGAGTTCTACTGTTTCTCCTTATATTCCTTATTTTTATTTGGTCTTCAGGAAACCTAAACAAAATCGGATGTTATAAATTGATAGTACATGTCTGGATAAATATCTATACTCAGTGCTCCTAGTGTTAATGGACTTAATACACTATTTCACAATATGGTGTAAAAGCTTTTTGACAACCTTCCGTTGATACTTCCGTATTAGCTTTTTTGTTGATTGTATTGATATAGTATAAGAAACAATGTTAATGTTAAAAAACGTCTTGGATGCCATTAAATTAACACAATAATTCCTAGGCTCTGTGTATTCATTTTGGTTTAAAACTATATTGTTGCAAAGCGTTGCGGTAACTGCATCCATGTGGCGATACAACAAAGAGGGAAATTCGGATCCTATACATATTTCACACGGTGAATGAACTCGATTGCGACGTGAGCAATACTGTTAATTGCCAAAAACCAATCATCAGATAGCGCGCTATGTGTCGACGCCATGAAATACGCCTTTAGTTACAAAAGCTTACACCGCACTCAGTGTTCACGGCAATACGTTAACTGAGCGCAATCAAAAATACAAAATACTATTCGCCCTCCGTATCGGACGTCGATCTTTGCGGCATAATTCGATTTCCGAAAGGATAAATGGCCAATTAACGTAATGATTTTGTAAAAAAATTCACGTAAAATCGAACAACGAAGTAGGAGCTTTTGGAGCATTCAAATTTTATCCCTTATAGTGGGTCGTGGCGCGGACCAATAACAATCAATCAGGGAGGCCGGTTGCAGTCCGCCATGAAAATTGGAATAGAGCCCGACGAGCCTAATCAACGTCCACGAAGCATACGGGCATTCATAATAGATATTGTGTTCAATAGTCCAGTATCGCATCGGAATCTAGCGCCATACTATTGCACTGCGCTTCCATTTAAATGAGGATCGCCATATTATTTACCTACTTTATCGGTTATGCTCAACTTTACATTTGGACATTATTGAAACTTAACGCTATTATTCAAAATCGATTCGTGTAGAACTCCTTTGGGTCATGAAGTGTTCTGACTGCGATAAAGAAGCATTTCCAGAATTTCCACAGCGATACATTTACTCGTTGAAATATTTACTTATACACTTATTGTTGAAATACAATGTTTCCCCATCTGGTAAAGGTAAACCATATGACTCTAGACATCAATATAGTATAGAATGGTTTGTAAAATTATTCTTTCAAATTCATTTATTTTTTATTTCGATAAATCATAAACAAATATATCGCTTTTTAAAATGACTTGTAATCCCAAAGTAATGATACATTTAAGAATAGCAAGACATACAAATAACACAGTGAAAACTGAACTAGAAATATGATTACTTGAGCCGTGTAGCTGGCGACAAATGGATACGGACAAGTTGTTTATATACTTTTTGGACTAGGATTCCCTCGTTCGATCATCGTGATTTATTCCTTTATAACTGAGTCAGACTTGGATACAGCCGCATAACTTGTACAAGTATAGCCACCCGTAAAGGTCGCATGTTCCTTCATTACCAAAGAATCTTATGGGAGTTAGTTTGAAGGGTTGAAGCAGACGAATCCGTACTTTGGCTCTATTGTATTGAGATGTGTAAATTTCCGGTAAACTCTTGTATGAGTACGAGGCTTGTATATGTAATACTCGTTGTATTGCTTAAATATGCTTTACAAAATATTTTAAGCCCAGTTTGAGCATGATGTCAGTACATTTATCGTTCATCCATACACAAATTGAAACATGTGATAATATATAATATAATGAAGCATTATACGGAGTATAATTAAATTTGCAACAATTTCCTTACTAGCTTTTTAATTACGTGAAAATTCGTTATGAAACATTTCTCATCTAACCCAAATATTCGTAACCGTATTCGATGTCTGCATTCGAGAGAAGATGAGAGGATTCGGTATAACTCGCATTGTGCTCGAGATTGCGTAATTAAATAACATGTAGGCCGTAGCATTACGGGCGTCTTGAAAGGGTTCGCAGTCGAAATGTTACGCCAATTATGCCGACATTATGTACGGAATTGAGGGTTATTGATATCTATCCCATGTACGACTCCAGCAAATTGAATTATATAACATTTGAAGATATTTCAATTATTAAATATCGCTATATGCAGCATGTTCAGCGTCGCAAACGCTCCGATTGTCCGACATCCTCGTTTCATTATTTTAAAAATAATCATTTTTCTCAAATGAAAACTTATATTTGAAATATAGTGTTACTAAAATATGCTAAAGATTTATTTGTCTTATGAATGTCTTAAAGTTTAAAATTGGTTAGCAACATAGCACAATGACAACAACAAAGTATGATTAAAGCTCATAAATGATTGGTGGTTATCTGTCGAAATATTGCATTTGGAGGCATTGATCATGAAACATAATATCGCGGCTCCCCCGTCTATTGCGCGCACTATCGCGATTCGGACAGGCCAGTGATCAAATTCAAATGAGACTGTTTTACTCGCACAATCGTATCAACACACGTCATACTCCGCGCGTCCTATTGTTTAGCTACCTGATGCTCCCCGATGAAGTTTCCCGTTACACTTATGCTAATACAAACGGTGTTCAGTTTACTTAATGTTTGAAAACATATTTATTATCATATCAATAACTCGCCTTTGTCTGGAGCCCGAAGATAATGACGACATGAAATATGTAAAATCTTCTTAACCGTCAATACTCTCTACAATATAAATTATGTTTTTTACAATTTCAACTGTGAAAATAACTAAGTTTATTTGCATCGTTATCTATATACAAACGTAGTTGAACAAATGTCACAAAATAAGTCTAGTTTTGCTTATATGTGCAAAAACACTTCCCTCGGAAATAGCGTTGAGGGTCATAATTAATAGGGTGATAAAGCTACAACGCCGTTGCATAGGTCCGGCAATTATCGGCATGCATAAAAATTATGTATTGATCTAGAATGCTTAATAAGATTAGTATCAATTATCATTAAACAAGGGAAGCAATAAATTGGAGTTATTTGAATATGTACTACTTTTTTCTGCTCACCGAGTTAAGTAGATCGCATATATTTTATCGTAACGATAAAATAATAGCAGTCGATTCATTCGTCATTCCAATACATTGTAAATTCTTGCAGAGTTATTTTGCAAGGGCTTTATTAATCATAGACTGCAGTTTCAGTGCACATATGCGCGTATAATCGCTTCCATTGTTTGTCGGCTTCGGACGGAAACTTGCTATTACGGAGCATCCCTTCAATCTAATGGCTTTTCACAATTTGAATAGGCCATATAAACGAACGGTTGAAAATGAAAGGACCTTGCGATAAGTGTCAAATATCTAAAAACATAAATGTTTGTGATTTTGTATTTACGACCAAAAAGAGAGATCTCAATATGTCGATCGTACGATCGTGTTTATTATTGAAATGTTGTATGTAAATATCATTACTTCCTTATCTAATGCGCTTACCTGGTTTATTTTCTGATACATAATTAAGTCTGTCCAAATGATTAGTTAAATTGATTGAATGCTGTTCGTAAATCGCGAAGGACTTATCTCAAAATAAAAAAGATATGTCTAGAGATACGAGTATGTACATTAGTATGTAGGTGAGAATGAAAATTCCTGGGAAGGAATTCACAAATGATTGGCGAAAATACCTGAACTCCTTCACGCAAAGATGTGAGTGGGAAGACAGCAAAAAATGTGCGATACTCGCTCAATCCTGACCGCAGCGCGACGGTCGCGAGCCGCGTGCGGAATTCAATCAGGTGCACACCTGAGCTAGCGGACTTTTACAGGATTCCCAATTCATCGACCTTACGATAGTTCATCAAACCTGATATTGACGTGTACCTTGTGCAAACTAATAAGACAAAGTACTCTGCGATCCCTCAGAGATCGTTGTAGTTAATTTAAATGTAACTATTATATTTTACTTATTTCAGATCGTTTACCTAAAATGAAAACAATATAAAGATCCTACCGTGTTCGTCTAATATAATCTTTAGGTACTAGGTAATTCTAGTGCTTAGTCCTAAAAGTACAAATAATTTTACCTAATAAACTTGACTAACAAGAACTAATAGCAAAAACGTAAAAACTGAAAGCGTAAATGACGTCACAACGGATATAAATCAATAGCGCTACCGTCGACTCCCATTACGCTCAACTTAGACGGGCCTTGCTCCTTTTTGCACTGTGGTATCTGTAAGGGAAGTTATCGGCGCTACGAAATTTTCGTGGGCGACGTTGGGTAAATATTTGCACTTGAACGTTGCATCAGTGGTATCGTTTTTTGCAGTTCCGCTGCGGCTAAGGAGGTTATTTTGTTCCCAGCGTTATATTCATTTCGCACGACAGCTTAAAGCGATGTTCTGATGGAAGTTTCAGATTCATGTTGTTTACGAGGTTTTGATGGAAATTTTCAATTCATATCGTTTTCTTCCTCGCTCTTATCTGAATGCATGGTTCTTTAAGAGCCATCAAGACTAGTTATTACTCTTTAGGGCTCAAAATTGCGTATGTACCTACTTAAGGTACTTTTTTATAGTTAGAGAGACTCATAATTCCTAACTTCGCAAATCTTTGTTGATTTTATGACTAGAGGTATTGTGACATTTTGCAAGACTACGGATTTCCTTTACATAATCAGTTTTTATCTCAGCTACGGCTGGAGCGTACGTGACGCATTTACTGATTCGCTGATAACTGCGAATGCAGGCCACGTCACTACGCCCTCAGACCCGGGTCGGTAGTTCTTAATTGTCATGGATGGATCCACTCAAAAAGAATTTATTAATTAAGACGAAACAGATATTTCTCCGTACTTCATCGGATATGTCTAGGATCATTCTTATACGACTAAAATAAATAAATATTAGATTGTTAAATGATTTCATTGTAATAATTAAATTGATTATTATTGTCTACAAGTAGATTGATTAATCGTAAAATTTAGGTACAAGAAGGGAACAAACGCACAAATCCGATAAATGGTCGATGTTCTCGTGAAACGAAGCGCAGTATGAGCTTCGGCCGCGCATGAGTAATGGAAATGATTAGATTTAGCCGACTGGTTAGAACTCGCCCTCGCCAATGTACGGACTCATTGCGCCCATACATGTCGATGTATTAATAAATCAATCATCTCATTTGTTTCAATTACACAATATTTCAGTACAGTCTGACACGTCATTAACATACCTTACGGTTAAATGTATTTTTTTTTATGAAGGAACCTGGTTTCAAACTTGTGGCAAGACTGCAATTCACGTATGAATGTTAAAAGGAATAGTGGTAAACAAATAGAGAGAAACGTACTGAGCTGTTTCCTATTTATATACCTATACGTAAGTCACATAATTCATGTCTTTTGGAAAAAGTAAAAAAAAATAAAACTGAGCTACAAAAAACTTCAGTACAAGTTATAAGACTGAAACATAAACGTCTTTTTTTGCCCAACCATTGGTAAAATTAGTTTAATTTATATACAAAACACAAAGAATTCCTATAAGACGCCATCGCATAGATAATAATAAACACAGCATATCAATTAACTACTTAACAGTTCTTATTAACATTGAATAGGTTTGTAGGAGAAATCAGATTCCGTTAAATCGCAGTAGTGATATTGAAGACGTGTTGGGAACGCTAAAGGCAGTGCAGAAGGACTCGCGGGAGAAACGTACCTCGTTACACATTTCACCGCTAAGTAGAATCCGCTGTTGAGAGCTTGCCATCGAACACAAATGGACTACCTTATAAGAAAACAGATCCTCGTGTACCTACGAGTACGTTACCTAAACCGGAATGGCACGGGCGTTTAATTCCCTCTAAGTTCTTTATGCATTGAAACCATTAAATGTGAAATGAAATAACGCTTCACGATTATCTCGCCTCATGCGACGTAAAGCTTTATTTCTTATATCAGTCAAATCATTGAGTAAATAAAGTATTTTTAATGTAGAGTAATTTTTTTTATGGAAGTCACTAAAGAACGCTCGATCGGAAACAAAATACAAACGGATGCGTCGAAGTAAATAAATAAACTATATTCCAACTTATAAAGGTCTAAACTTATGCTACATTTGAATGTCACTCTCAAAGAGTAATAAAAACCTATTCAAAATTTCACATGAAATGCAAATTATTGATTCCGAAAACCAAGTATGTAACAAAAACAATGGGAGAATATAAGAGTCATGACACTGAACAGTACAAACTATATGTCGGATAGGACACTATACAACAGGAGGACCATTTACGTTCGCGGCTTTGAATTTTACAAACCACCAACATCTTCAACGAGATAACGAAATGAAAAACTCATATAAGAAGGTATCACAATTATAATTATACACACATTATAATTACCACTTCTATTATTATGAACTTGTACATAGTTAAAGAGAACACATCGGTATAGACATAATAATAATCAATACATAATTCACATCCACGGTAAGAGAAAACTAATAAATGTAAATGCCTAATAAAATCACGGTAGCGGAAATAATAATAAAATATTACAAGAGCGGGAGGTTTTGCCTAATTAATTTTGTATACATGTTATGGGGCTGCGTTGTCTTGGGAGTAACATACAATGAGTCCGTGAAACTGAAGGCAAGGCGGTAACAAGATCCACGAACGCGCTAAATTAGAATTTATGATTGTGTATGAAATTGTGAGAACACGTTTCAATGTAACGTGAATATTATATTTCCCTATATTAAGAAGTCGCCGAAATGTATAAGGTAAAAGTTGGAAATAAACCCCGTTATAATTTCACCTTATAAGTTTATTCATAACAACTTTAAATTTTTACACTGTACGAGTACCTACTTAGCGTAGGAGGAATAAAAGCTAGTGAACCATTGTTATTGTCAAGAATTGTTGTTCGGACAAATGAAACGCCCGTTTGATAATCAATATTTAGACTTTGTATATGTTAAATATTCTGAAAATGTCGCGACGCGGTCGTGTCGACTTTACTACGATCGAATTGTCGATTTCGCTTCAATCCACTGCACGCGCCATGTGTGGACCGTATCGTATGTGTAATCTGATACCGTACTTGCCACATTCTCTATAACGATGATTTGTTAAGAACTACAATGTTCGATTTCTTTACATCTACCTTTTGTAACAGTGAAATACCTTAAATGTCGTGGTCTATTCTCTTTATAGAATGAATGAAATTACCAATCTAGGTCCTGTAGATGAAATAATTGTTAATTTAAAAGCAGGCTTACAGCTCGCCTCTTACATAAATGCATTTTCATATAAGTTAGGTACCAGGAAACTACGTTGCAACTAAAATGAAACGAATGTGGATATTCAAATTGAGTAAAATTTGAAGTACATTTTCCAAATTGGCCACTGGAGCGTAGGAACTAGTGAGCCGCAGCGTTGCGTGTTAGCCGGGCCACTGGGAGTTAGACTGTGCTCAAAACTGGCGACACCGAGTGAGTCAGCTGGCCACCGGGCGGAGGTAACGTGCCCACCCGTGCGAGCTCCATGCCGCCTAACTGTGACGAAATCCTGTTAACTGTTACAAAGCCAGTCAAAATTTGCTAACCACACCTCACCCCACGCTCAGTATGTTTTTTCATGAAGACAATTCAAGAATTGAGCTGGTTAAGAAGTAGGTAATTTTTCTTATATAAATCGGTCCTTTTAATATCAACACTAAAAAATTTGACCATTAGAAAATTAGATTTGTTACATTGTTTCGTGAAGCACAGCACACTGTCATTTAAATGTTACCTAAGCCATAAAAAGTCACCTAAATGTTCAGTATTATTCATAAAGAAGGAAACGTAAACAAAAAAGAATTTTTATTAAAATGTCATTTATTTGAAAATTTGCAATAACATATTAAAAGACGTGCACTAAATATATTTACGTGTACAAGTATGTATACTTTCTGAAGTCTGTTCAATAATAGATAAATAAGCGCGTCAAGAATACTCGATCAAAATCGGCCGGAGAAGTAACCCTTCATAATACCGTTTTGATGGAATAACAACACCAAGTGGCATTATAATTATAGGAGAACTTTTTGGGATTAATTATATAAACAAACAGAACAAGAATTTATATCGTGACTTTCCAAACAGTTCAGAAAGTAGGCTCGACTGACGTCGCTAATGATTTCATTTACCTTTTAATAACAGTTTCGCTATTTTACTTGTTGCGAAGCTGAAATTCGAATTTGAAAATTAAAAAGTAACAATTTTTGAAAATTATTCACGGCGTTCTTTCTACTTTTTATTGTTTTTCTAAATTTCATGAGTATCGATTGCTACAACTAAAATCTCAAACAATGTATGTACGAGTAGACATTTCGTGTAAGTAAAAAAAAATGTCGATCTATTCTCATGAAAATTTGCATTCCACATAATATTCAGAATGACGTTAATAGGTAAACTGTACTTAGGCATCAAAGACCTTTTTGTTGCCGTCTGCTTCCACCCGGACGTCGGATATTCCATAGTAATTGAACTTGCGCCCGGTAGACCGCATCCGGTGTCTTGGTGAAATTGCTTATTGATCTATAATTCTGCCCCTGCTGCCGGCTTAATAGCAAAATTTGAATGTACGTGCTACGTACGCAATTCAATAATATATTAATAATAAATAAAGAGTAAGAGTTTACAGTGATTCATGAGTTAATATCGCAGTCTCATACAGTATATTTTTAACCGAATACCTTTTCTCAGTAAAAGTATTTCATAACACCGATCACATCTGTTTTTTTTTCGTTCAATTAAATCTCAATACCACAAATGCGAGCTCAACGAGCTGATACGCGAATCGATTGTAACTGCGAGTAGGATGTCGATTGCGAACTAATAAATTGTTTACGTGAGAGTGAACGGTCATTAAGATCTTTGTTTACCGCTGGACCACACACGAGCAGCAGAAACTATGCCGAAGCCATACGGTGCTTTGATTGCAGGATATCATATTTATGTTGCCCATATCATATTTAGCATTAACACCGCTGTATTTCGATTACTTACTTGGATTTATATGAACTTTAATGCATTGTGGGTTGCAATTATGTACATGATTTGTGTTATGTCTATGTCTGGTGCCAAAGCATTTTATACTGATGCTCATTTACTGTCACAAGTCAGAGACAACAAGCGAACGGACAATAGCGCAAGATTTGGTTTAGGAATTTTCTTTTAGACTAATCAATAAAATATTTAACCCAAATTTAATTGCTAAGTCCTTTATTTACTAAATGAGACACTAAATTTTAACCTGTGGTAATTTTTGTAAGCTATCTATGTTATTATTTGGTACTATTACAAAAGCACTCCTAATACTTGTACACCAATATCGTAGTCAATAAAACCAATTTTGTTTCGTCTGTGGAACGATCGCGTCGGCGCGTGAAAGATGATTCCGTTTACGCTCTCATTCGGCAGCAAATAGACGTTTTATGCTTCAAACCCGGACGGTTTATCGGCTTATTGGTTTTTATCGAGAATTCGTCTGCTTGTTTATCTCGTCCGGTGCATTATTGCTGATGTTCTTATAGCTGCCTACAAGTGTTATAAAAATGTTTGATTTTTGATGTTTATAAAAACCTTCAGTAACCCGAAACTCCAAACTCA
This sequence comes from Myscelus amystis hages, assembly GCA_018244895.1. Classification (NCBI taxonomy): domain Eukaryota; kingdom Metazoa; phylum Arthropoda; class Insecta; order Lepidoptera; family Hesperiidae; genus Myscelus; species Myscelus amystis. Next base: position 19,618 of record DWQT01000092.1, on the reverse strand, counting down.
ATTAAGAAACATTTATCATATTCTTATTAGTATGATTTAATTCATGTATACTTAAGTATAGAAATTTCCAAACTTAGAAGTTTGCTTATTCCAAACCTTGCAAATATTAAATAACATCATTTTATTACGTTTTCACGGAGAGCGTAATAACATAATATGACGGAACAAATCAAAGTGCCCTGAGGCCTATCATTTTTGCGACAGCGCTACACAACATTTCGCCAAAAACGAATTATTCCCAACCCCTTCGACCTGTGCATAATCAAATAACACGAGCTGAAATTGATTCGTGATAACCCTTTCCGGGCGTTTGTTCATTACGGAGATGGACACAAAAAGCCAATGCATGTGTATCACTTAACAAACATATACAAGATACAAATATGTACCTACATATGTGTCTCTAAATGCATGCGTTAAGTGACTGCGTTCACTGCGTCAAAACTGTCTTTAAGTACGATACCACTTTCATTATTTTCAATTAGGCAGAAAAAATTTGGTATAGTTGGGATAAAAATATATTACGTATTAGAAAGATTCCATTATTGAGGATGTAAGTGAAAATTTTATATAAAAAATGAAATTCGAAACGCCCACTACGAACCTGTTAAAAATGCATTATACTTTCATTCCAATAACACTTGCTAGTTCACTTTGCTTCATAAAGTGATTGATAAAAAATTTAATATTTACACACGGACGGCAAAACGCTTTCTCTTTAATTGATAGTACCTTTAGCTATTGATAGTATGATTCAAACTTTATTCGGTAAAAATCATTGATAGATTGATATGAGAGGTTTTTATAATAATTAATTTTTCGCATACGTTTCAAAATAATTACATACTCAAAACTGATCAACGTAAGAGTAATTGTTTTAAAAATATCACATAACCTGAATGTACTCACACTACCAAGTAATAATAAGGCACTAGAACAATCGTTTATCCAAAAATATAATAAAAGAAAGACAATAGTATGCAATGTCAATAACCTTCAAGCGCGATTTTTATGGATTAAAGGATGTGATTCCACTTTATAATAAATCAATACAAGTATATTGAGCGAGATTACTCTACCAGTTCACATTCACTCCTGATCTCGCACACCATTTAATTTCATAAACTGTCGACACCTGTTAGTGTGTACAAATGGACCGGACATACGTTTCCCGCTTTGGTTTCCCAACTGGGGTGCGTTTCGCACCCCCGTGATGAATTCACCTTTTATTTTGTCCCACTTGACTCGATTGAGAGTGATTTTTGAGCGTGAATGGGCAGCCAGTGTAATTAACCGGTGACAGGCTGAAATGTACTTTAAAAGCCATAAAATGATAACGCAATACCTAAGCTTTGAATGTTCATTGATTATATTAATCGACTCTAGCAATTCTTCAGTCGAAGACCCGACAAAAATGTTTGCTAGTTCAGCAGTAGTTAACGCTCTTTACTTGCATGTACCAATCCCATAAGAAACCTAGACGACTTCATTTAACTTTCACGGACCAAATTTACCTTAACAATATAACATAACAAAAGTTTACAGAATCTTAGGCGAACGTTTGAGAAATGCCCCTTACGAATAGTTAGTTGACAATAAATTATTTAATAACCCCTCGCTCGTGGGTCCAACCTGTTCACTTAATCAAGGAATATATTCGGCGGAATCACCTCTTTAGAAACAATTAATTCGGTCTCGATTAGGGCCATCGCACTCTGAAAATGTCTTTGTGGTGTTAAATGGACTGGGGTCCTGTAATACATCTGTACCTTCCACAGATTAGTTTTACCTACGCCCTCGTAAGATCTTAACAAGTATACACGAAGGTTCGATGAAACATTGTTGAGATGTGCTTTGATGTTTATTTAACTCATTCCTTGGGTTTCTTGTTTCAAAGGAATGCGACATCTATGATTACTCATACCTGAATGATAACCAGAAAAGCTTTATTTCTAGAGCATTTTGCAACTCATGAGTCAAACGAAACCTATTACAGAATGAATAACCTTCACATATACATATAGGGCATCAGTAGACACCTTAAGCAAACAAAACGAAGTTTGATTAAGTTTTTGTCATTTATGACCATGTAATTTATTCTTTACGCTTACAAATACATTACTCGATTTTTGTTAGTTACAAATTTAGGTACATTGTATAAGCTTACACTGGAATACAACACGAAGCATCTAAATTGAGACCGAATGAAGAAACTATTCTGAAGGCAAATTTCCCAATTAGGTTTCTTGGTAAGTAACAAGGAGTTTGTAAGATTTCACCATTGTGGTGTTAGATGTCTGATGTGGAGTTGTAATAGTAATATCGTACCAACATGCATTAATCACGCTTACGATGTACTGCTATATTCTACTATACGATATTTGTAACGAAAAAGTTCAGTGAAATTGTGAATTAACCAAAATATGCCTGATAATTACGATACATTCGGTTTGTGATTTCATTTACATAAATATTCAAAATTAAAACAAGCACACAAGTAATCTAATGTCTAGCTGAAGCCATCATTCTATCAATCATAGGGGTTCACGTGCGCTCGGCATTTGCGAACTTTTAATTTTCTCTTGAACAAATTCGAGAAGGGGTGCTCCATTTGATGTCCAGGCTTGGCGAACTTCGAACGCTTTATTACTGTGTCCGGCTTTAAGTGGGTGTAAAGTTTCAACACCCTTTGATTTACTTTCCGAACGGGGAATAGGTATGCGCTGGACCGATCGAAATTTATTTGAGTTTGTATTCAGTCCTCAATTATTTTGCGTTTTGTTTTGTTATATTGGGTATATGGTATAAGAATATCCTGGCAAGTTATAGTTTCAAAATAAATTACGGTGGATGAAAATAATAAAACGTACCTCCATAATACCCTTGATTGTTGTCATGGGAATAACAAGTAATAGTAACCGCATAATATACCCTGCAATTATTCCGCTAATACTTTAAAAGGACAACCTTAATCCCCTAATCGGAAGCCAAAGTAACGTAGCGTCGTCCCGCATAGAAATATCTTAAATTGGCAACACGGTCCGGCGGGCCGGCCATAAAACATCTTAATGAGTACAGCTAGCAGCTGCGAGCCTCCATATTGCCGTTCTCATATCCATGCAAACTACCCACCGACGACGTCTTAGCGGCCTTACTTTCCTCTACCTTGTTTACAAGTCGGCAACTAATTTGTTGCAATATGTGCATAGGACAACATTATGGGCGCTATCTCGCCTGTGCGTGTCTTGCATACATTTACTTCCTTCCACCCCGAGACGAGGTTTCGGAACAACCTGACCCTTGCCTGTACCCTATATTCAAATTTAGCTCGGACCGGCCATTTGGATACGGATTGTTATAAGATTAAAGGAAGATTTCACTTGTGAAACAATATGGCAGACGATTTACATATTTCGTTTCCTTATTAGTTTTGGGATATTTGTTTTGGGGCAAGCGAATTTACATCCTCTTACCGATTAAATGGCCCTTAGGCATCTTTAATGGGGGTGCCGCATGGTCGTTGTTGGCCTTTACAAATGTGTGCTTATGCGTAATTGAATATTTTATGAGCTGGAACAATATTAGCGCGAAAACTTTACTGATTTCTACTTCCTTAACGTGTGTAACGTTAGATTGTTCTTGTTCTTCAATTTAAATATTAAAGTGAAAAGGACGTTCATTCTCGCTTATTCAGTTCGTACATGTGTTTATCGTTTACATTTATCTGTTGACTGTTTTTATTCCGTGGTTGTCGTTTACCCTCTGTTTCAACAAACTCATCTCGTTCCCGACGAGTTTCTTTCATTCGCTGTACGAGTGCTCGCGTTGCATTATGTCCATTCAAGTCGAAGTAGCTTCACTTAGTTTCCTCTTTTTCAGTGCGGACGGGTTAATTTCTGCATCTTTATTATTCGAGTGGCCCGGTAGACGGGTGCAGTATAGACAGTCTGCTAGCATAGATTGTGTGGCGGAAAGTAAACTTGAATTGTTGGGTCGCCACCGAGCGGAGGTAATGAACGCACGGGTGGGACATGGTGTGCCGCTGGAGGCGTCTGGTTTGAGCGAGAGGCACTCTGAGGTGGGGGTGACGAGGAGGGGGCATCCAGCAATGGAGGAAAGGGAGGATGCAACGCGTTCTGTATGCACAGCGCCGCTTCCGCATTCGTTAATGCAAAAGCGAGTACAGACTTCAGGTGTACATTTTCAGCGCTTGTGTGCTTTATACTCGATGTTAAGGCGTGCATCTTTGTACAATGTTCTGCCTTAATTATTATTACATTTTATCTCGTCTATGCTTTATAGTGCGCTCAGCCATGGCTGTAATCCCAGACTCTTGCCAAGAACTAAGTAAAGGAATATGTTTCCATATTAGAATGTCTTATCAAATTTCAAACAATATTTAATCTTGTAGCTATTTTTTCAGTTTGTCTGACTAAATATCTTGGCATGTTTCATATACGTACACGTATACAAAACTGAGCTCGTTTGGGAGTAACATCTTGTTTTCTTTATTCATTCCATTCTGTTTTAATACAAAAAGAGTAACCCGCGGCTTAACAATTCATTATGGCATTCGTTCATTTCGGGTTCATTAAAATCGCATTAGGATTAATTTTTCTCGTCCCCGTTTTAATTCGCAGTTTGCCAAGGGGATCTCTGGCTGCCCGGTTGCAATCATCCATTGTCAATATTTGTTAAATTTTACCTGTACCTATGTTTGAGTCTGTCTACCATCTTGCTCGCACTTGTGAAGCGAAAGTTCCCTGTTTTTAGTATATTACGTGCCTCTACGCCTCATGTAAATAATTCATATATTTTGAATAAAGTTAGCACTTTGAAAATGAATCCGTAAATAATGTAACAAAAATTCATAACTACTAAGTATGAAAATTCGGTAATCAATCAATACTAATTATTGCCTACACTTAATTAATGCACATTAAATGTTGGATTTATTTTACTATGGGGTTATAAATATTCCGAAATTAAATATACTATATAGCTCATAAATAATGATTACATATTTTTTACGGTCACAATTCTGATGAGTTCAATTTGAGTTATATCGGGTCTATAAAATGTGACATAAATGTTCTATTATGGCGGTATCGAAATATCGATGAATGGGCAACGTTTGATGACTTGTTTGTATATTATAATAATGACGGAAGAAATTATAGCAAACTGATTACGATGTTGTAGCAAACATACATTTTATTTATATTGTACATTGGTTAACTAACAGAGACTGTGGTTTACTGATTGTATAAAACAATAAATGGTAATTACATTAATACACGGAGACAAAATTTCAGCCAGTCGCATTAATAATCACAGATTGTAAATAATTAATTTTTTAGACATATAAATATGACGTCAACCTATAAGAATGTTGTTAAACGCTTTTAACAATAGTTTAATGTTATCCATATTTCAACATTATAAAACAAAATCGCAGATTAACTCATTACTTTGTTACAAATCGAATGTAAATCGATATTTTTTCAAAACGATGCACCGAAGCCTTACAATAACATCATTCGCACGCGATACTTAGGCCCCTGCCAGGGAATATCTACAATATTATTAATTCAGGCATATTAATAAATGGTGTCACGTTTCGACCACACGGATGTCGCAGGAAGCATGGCCCGCTGAACCATTCCAACGAAAATAATGGAATATTCGAACACCCACACATTCCGCAGTTTGGCTTACGGACTGTTTGTTTTTTTATATAAGTAGCCCAGTTTCTGAAGATAAACTTACTGGGGTGTACAATAGCGGCTCATCCAGCAAAATCACACAGGTTCAAACCTTCGGTGTGCAATTTACTGCAATACTATTTCATTTTATGGACAATTTGAAATATTGATAGAAAATGGTACTTTTTGATGTTAACAAGTTGTTATTTGCGGCTTCGTCCGCATTGCTGTGAAAATTAGACATTTATTCATTTTAAAACGTCCATTAGCGTTTAATGAGTGGACATAATATGTATTATACATGTATATGTAAACAGATAATCACACAAAAACTACAGTTTTAGTGTGATTATCTGTTTGTGTGATTATCTTCAGTGTTACAAATTTTCCCAACGTATCCTTTATTTAATAAATATATAACATTTAAGTGCAAATATTTTCTTCTTAGTTGCTTTATTAATTTTATTACCATAATATTGTTTTAATACTACCATTTTAGAGCGTCATTTAATAATAATGAGTGTAACCTATAACAACAAAACGATATTTTCATATAAATATATTGTCGTGTGTGGTTACAACTCCGTTCTATCGAGCAGATGTTGTAATATGACAATTATAGTACCTGCTTGTTTATTGTAGCTTAATGTATAACATTAAATTCACAATTACATCATACTTCAATGTGACGCATATTTTAATTAAAATTATATTTAAATTACGGACATTTACGTTTTAATAACGACAAACATTTTACCGAGTTGCGAGAGTGAAATTGTATTTGACAAAATAATATTTGCACGAATATTGATTAAATAATATGTTTTCATTGGCTTCTTTTAATATTTTGATTGCGAATATAATTTCTGTATAGGTAAACACCAGGTTTGCAAGCGCTAAACTAATTAATTCTGAATATCTTCCATTCTTTATGTAAGTATGGTAGGAATTGATTAAAAAATCTTTTTTTTAATACGTCCATCTTTCGAACTAACATATGTACATGTATATTATCATTTGTAGTTAATGATGTAAAGTGGATACATTAACTATTTATGTCACAAACTTAAAATCTTAATTTAAATATATCAATCTCAATATAGAAACCAAGCGAAATCCTAAAAAAAACACCGTTTTTAACTCAATCAACATCTACCTGATACATCTAATCTGTTTTACATTTAAATCATGGATATGCTGATATATTCCTTTAATGGATATCGTATTAACTAATTTATTAAACAATTTTTTGCAAAGCATACAAACCAAGCAATTGCGTTGCATAGGTACGAGTATAGTGAGCAGGTAATTTCATACAAAAATGGAAAAGCGCAAAATCAATTCGCCATACATTAGGATGACACAGGTTGCAGATATTATCAGTACCTAGGTAACGATAGAACGAAATCAAGATATTCAAACATTCAGTTTAATTTGTAAGATATGGATTTAAAGTTTAAATTGTCCGAAATGAACGGCCGACGCCGGGGGCTGCAATATCGAGAATCGAGCATTTCACGCTCCGTAAGTCCAGCCGTATCGATACGGATATAATAACCAGTGGAATGGTAACTATAAAGAGAGATTGTATTTTTTACTAACGTCGTAAGAAGTCGGAATGTCCGACCGGCCCTTTGATCGGTTTGATAAAAGTGCTTGCGATTTTCTCTTTTTTTTTCATAAAAATTTTTCTTCGCTCCCTTTATTGTCGATCCAGAATATAGAATGGAATGTTGTGACGCGAGATACGCCCAAACATACGTAGCCTCCATTACGTGTATCGTTGATTGCGATATCGGGCATCTCTTGTAACGGTTTATCAAATAAGTCACAAACAGGAACATTAAGTGAATGTATCACGTGTTATTGCTGAAGGTCAGCGGACGCTCGTAACTTAAAGTCCCCACACGGCCGACAAGAACAATAATCCGCACAATTTTGAGGAAAATGTTTATCGCAAAAGCCACTCGCCTCATAAATTTCCGAAATAAAACAGAGGAAATAGATAAAAAGCTAAACGGTTGTCAGAGGACTTAGATAGGGACGTGGCGCGGACAGTTTAAGTAATGTTCACATAAAGTTGGGCTTTCCATAGAGAAATAGTGTTGGTGCCTTCTTATCGGGCTTGTGCGATTGCTTTTAATTGAAACATTGACCTGTACCCATATCAATACATACACAGACCTTCTGATCTCAATAATAACATATTGCCATTTAATGAAACACATACTATGATATAGATAGGTACTGTAAAAATAGAAGTCATTTTAGTCACAATCCTACCTCCATCAAACAAATCCTCCGGTGCTACAATATTATTATTCGTATCTACCCCAAGATAAATACAGTTTCCAATCAATAATCGATTTCGCAACCGAACATACGCCGCCACGATAACTGACGCATCTTATCTGACGAACATTATTTCATACACATCTATCGGAAAGCCATTTCAACTGTGTCTGATTTTATTCTAGGCAATTTATTTTCAATAAAGAACTATAAAAAAGACTTATCTAAATAGCTTGGGCTCCATTGCGAGGGGTGTGAGTAGTATAAAACTCGGTGGTATTCGCTACTGCGCGGTGCAACAACGAATAAGCTGAGTCGCGGCCTCTGATAAATGCCGTACCATTCATTCAATACATTTCTGGCGCTTAGTATTTAGCATCATTCAGTAATTATACATTAATTATAAATATTACATCATTTTTATAACACCCTTCTTTAAGTGTAGTATAAGAACCTATTTCCTATTCGTGAAATATGTACCTAGACTATAAAGAATTGAGGGCGTTTGGCGGTAAGTCAAGATGCAATAGTGGTACGCAGGTACTCCTACTTTCAGATTGATCTTATTTTTTCATTCTTTACGTTGCTTTGACAGTCAAGAAAAAAAAAACAACAAGTACACTTCTCAAGTCATTATGCGACACGGGAAGTAAAAATATAAATTTGTACTGTAGCAACAGCTCATTTACATGTTATTCGAGTAACAAACCCTAGGGGATGATATCAGCCATTTATGAGTTGGAAGTATTACAGAAAGAGAACTGAATGCATATAAAGAGATAGATATAATAATAAGAAAAAGAAGCGGTGTGCAAGAAAACGGCTCGCGGCGAATAGACCCCGCGGAAAGCGGCATTGTTCCGCGACTTTAAAAACGGAACAAAATGAACGAGGGGAAGGAAATCGGATGAAAATATGAAAAGAATACACGATATACACGCAAAAGTGAAACGAAACGTCGGAGATCGGGTCTCAGCCGCGGCGGTCCGCAAATATAATTTGCATAGTCAAGTAGCCCAACTTTTGTCTGCAGCGGATGCTCGCAACCATATTCGTTCGTTGATTTTTAACCACACTCCCATTCTGTATCGGGTTGGACTTTTTATTGCATTTTTCCCTTTGAACGGATTCCTTCAATATTTCGGTGGTTCGGTATGAATAAAATTCATCCGCTCGTTCGTCGAATTGTTTCGCATCGCACACGCACTTTACGTATATCTGTTGCTACAGTTGAATGAAAAAAACCACTAACAATATTTTCACGTTTGGATCTAATTAAAAATCGTTAAAACGCCGAAAATAGTTCAGTCAGTAAATAAATGTTCGTGCTAAAATTATTCCAGCATTGCATCTCTCGTGACAGAAATACATATTATTATCATGTAAGTAAATTATAAAACGCTTAAAAGAATAGGTACAAAGGAACAATAGAACAATGAATATAATATCATACGAGTCAAAGTACTTTAAAATTAGAACTATTGATAGCCGCCAAGCTGACAACAAAAGATTTTAAACTTTTGTTCCATTCTCCTTTCACAAGTCAATTGGAAATAATCGATTGAAGAATTATTACGATTCATCTTTGCTTATGAACTTTAGAGTGTAGAAGCTGTAGAGCGGATTATTACGTCACAAAGCGATGCCGCCCGGCCACAGACAAATATTGACTCAAAAAAACAATGAGTTCCGGCCTTATTGCTTCTGCTTCATTAAACATGATATTACATTTTAAGAATCTGATAATAACGTACCATTACATTCGTAATAAAACTAAATATTCAACATGGTAATTGTTTACACAAGTTAAAGTAGCGTTCTAAAATTGGTTATGGTCACAAGCTTTGAGTAATTAGAAGTTTACGCATTAATAGATAAATAACGTGGGATGAAAGGTCCAAAAATAAGCGTCAGTCGAGTGAGAAACGGTTTTTCAGAGGTGTTAGACTGAATCGATGTTCGGACTCGACCGACCGATGAATTTTCCACCGAGTGGACCTCTGGATGAACACCTTTGTATTGGCTAAACCTTTACATCCTCCTGTTAAAACACTGTTATAATATAAAACTAATTAATAAAAACATTTCCAAAGGAGCAACCTTGATAATATCATCCGCGCGTGCGATGTCCATGTTAATATTTATATATACGTATATTCAATTTTTCATACATTATCTTAATTAACGAACTACTAGGCCAGCTTCTAAGCGGCAGTTAGATTGGATGAAAAATAAAGCATTCAAATGTTCGTTATTACGTGCCGTGGCGGAGGCCGCGCGATGACAAATGATGCGCAGGAGTCGATCACTAGTGAACCCGACCGTTTCATTAGCACCAACATTAATTACTAGCGAATCTTTAATGAGAAAACGTTTTTTTTATTCCTCATTAGCTATTTTAATCTTATACTTAGAAATTGCTAACAACCAAATAAGATAATATGAACGGTTTTGCGCAGGCAAATGTTACAGTTTTTTTATTTATTTTGGTAAGCTTCATATGTCTTTATCAAAGCTCAAAATTGATTTCATTCCCTTTCAAAGGGTATATTTTATACCTATAACCGAAAAAGATCAATGAAATCAAATGAATATTTAATGAAAACTCCAATACACTGTTTCAATCAAACTAATCAAACTTGTTTTATATTTCAAAATTTGTATTTCTTATTCATCCAACGACCCCCAAACGCTCTTTGACTACAAATGAACTTTAAAAATATTCCAAACAATTACTATGATTTTTCTGTATTTTTAACGTTGTTCTTTTTTTAACTTCGTATGAATTTGTAATATAGATATTCCACTTTCATAGGTCGAAATATGGTAAGCGACACCAAAACATTTATTTCCGATTTGATTGCCTTATCCAACGTTAATGTACCTATAATATGATCTGAGGGCTAAGGTCCGTAGAACTTTATCGATTTCATCATTCCCAATCATATTTTTGATAAAGCAGGACAAAAATATCAAAGTGTATCGCGAGTGAAAGAGAAAATAACCATCACATGTTCACTGAAACGATTATTTATCGACAGGCTTGTGGATCGAAATAAACTAAAGCGAATCAAAATGATTGACCTGTTTTATCGGAAGCGCACTCTCTAGACAGGTATATATGTACATCGTTTCTTCAGTCGAGAGTGAAAGGGATGCATATAAGTTACGATTTTCGAGATTTTCTTAACACAGACATCACATATCGTCGTGCAAACGCGAAATCAAAACATGGCGCACGATTGTATTATGTACGCTTTGTTTCGCGTTATTTTAAACATTCTTTTCGATATTGTTTTTATATGACTCATACAAATGCGTTTTTAATTAACCATTCAAGTCATTAAATCAATAAAATTGCAATTTGGAGATAAGTGGTTTGATACGGACTATAATTTGATGTGTCAAATGTATACGCTTAATTCATCGCTAATCTACCAAATTCAGTTTGATAATAAAGGACCTGAATGGTATTATAACGTTGTATAGAAGATAATAGTGTTAATGACGTCCCTGTGCAACGTACCTTTACACAGTTCACCTGGCAGCATGCGGTCACTGTCACTCAAAACCACCACAACCCTCTGGCCAATAATCCCTCACTTGCTCTATTACCCTCTAAACCGGAATGTAACAATGCGTGCACTCCTGGTTAACCGCAAAGATAACCAAAGGTGCTCACAAGCCATCTAGACCTGTATGTTCCTGTTCTAATACTTTTGCAGGTGCTACTGTTTAATTATGATTTATTTATTTATATTTTCAGATCGCTCAGTTAAGAGCGGTCACTTTAAATTTTTTTTGAATTCCATACTCATGCCAGTTTCTAAACTTTCCTTTCACCTTTCAGTTATGTACCAGAAACGTCTTAAGAAGGAGCGAAAACAGAGGCAGCAAGTCCAAGATCAACTGGAAATGGAATTAAAAAGACGACAGAAAATAGAAGAAGCATTGAAACAGTCCGGTGCGCCTGCAGAAATACTCAGAATTGTTACTGGTAAAGAATACACAACGTGACTATTGCTTATGAGGATTTTTGAGTAATCGCATCAAATGAATATGCACATCTATTCCACATATATTCTACCGTCTTGTTATTTAGAACACATTGAGTTTGAACGGCTTTCACTATAAGATTATATAACAAGAATTAACCTGAAGTACGCTGTGCCCCTGACATGTTAACTTGCCGTCTGTCAAACTATCTCTGCCAGCTAAAACTCCACTCGCAACACATTGAATGTCAAGTATCCTTTCACAATGTACTCGAAATTAAACTGTAATACGTGCGCATTGTAGATATAATTTCGATTGTTGATAGAAGCGATTTGCGCTTTTATCGATTGCGAGAATATATGGAGTGCGTGACGTAAGAAGGGTGGTAAACGCTAGTGAAGGCTTGTACTAATCTCCGTGTCAGGAAATCGTTTCGCAGGCCATTTGAAACGAGGGTTCGGGTGCTGAACTAACACGCATTCGAGTTCAATTTCTTGCATAATCGCTGTTTGCTACTAACATTTATTGGCAGTCCATTTATTACAGCTATGTAGGCTCAGGAAAGGCTTTTGCTGCCACAATTTTATAAGAGCTGATAATGGGCACGTATCCAATTATATTTTTTACGTTACTTTTACACATTTTTACGGCTTCACCTTATATTATTAATGACCATGTAGGAAGCGTAAGCGTTAATTTATAATATTGTAGGTTGACTAATACGTAGGTTATACATAATCACAACGATAGAGAAGCGAAGGAGAGATCTCAATGAAATTTTCTTTGACAGAGAATTTGACGCCTGCCAGCCAAGAGAACCGTACGGAACGAGAGAACGGCTCTGATAGCAAACCGCCGAGCGCGGAGCCCCCGAGCACCTCCCCGCCCTTCCAGCGCGACCCCCCGCGCACGCCCGACAAGCCGCAGTGGAACTACCCGCCGCCACCAGTGGACATTATGAGCGGTGGAGCTGCCTTCTGGCAAAACTACTCGGGTAAGCGTTTAATTACATTTCAAGACCCGACGCTTCGCTATAACAGTGGTAGAAATCAAACAACACACAAAAAAATATAAATTGACAGAAATCCCAGATAAGCATTAATGACTTTCAAGAAAAAAACAGAATACTTGGTTGTATATGAAATTATGATTTAAAATATACTTAGTCTTCCCTTATACTATAATATCGTAACTACGTGAATCCTAGATAGGTTTGTTCAATAACATGTATGTAGATATATCTGTAATACGTAGGAAAGGTAATAAATATCATTTCTTCAAATAATTTAGGTACATACATTGTCGAAACAAGAATTCAAACTATTTAGAAATACCGAAAATACGATACATCCATTTTTATTTTTTAGGGTGAGGTTAAAAATTGAAATGCCTGTTCAATTTATTGCATTATCCTTTCAATATCCTTTTGTGCAATTCTTGTGTACATTTAATAGGGGTGCGCATTCTGACCTAACGTATGCAATGTAATAAAAATATTTTCTCTGCAATAGCAATTAAAGTGCGTACTAATGTGTAAAACAAAAAAATCTTTGATAACGTTAGTTTAGGTACTAAATAATTATATACGAAATATAATTCGTAATCTGAGCAAAAAGAGAACACGGGTGCCAACTGCTAAAGGAATACTCGACCAACATGAGGGGCTCTCACTCACGTGTTACAGAATAAGCCGTAGTTTTTTTCATTCATATCCACTTTGTGGAAAGCCCAGAAATTTCATTAAAAATGCACCGGGCTGGTGGAGTTTGAAATACTATTGTATGCAGGCACGCCCTCTCACGGCATCGTCCACCGTTATGAAATTTGGTTTTCCGCAATTGTATGACTTCACGGCACATGAATACGCGTTTTAAGAGAGAGAAATACGAGTATGTGTTTACACACGGTCTAATAAAGTTTTATATTTTTCCCAATCTTTGGAGAAAGAAATGCAGACTAAATAATAAAATAAATAATTTACGTGGCGATAATATTCAACGTTATTTTTCTAGTTTATCATTTGGTTTGTACAGTTGCTAATTAAAAAGCCTGACAGTTGGAAATAGCAAAACATTGATACTTCTATTTCCCGTTTCGCTGGCGAGTGGCTTTTATCGACGACGGCTGCTTTTCAAGTAGGAATTGCATCAATTTAAGTGTTACTTGCAAGTAGGTATTCAACGCACGCGAACACGCGAATACAAATACTTAGAAATGGAAAATAATAGTTCAATTAACAATGAAAAAAGTATTGAATCAGTTTACATCATAAGTATACACTAAATATATAACGAATCCTAATAATATTTGTAAATCTTATTCTATTCATTAGCGCTCAATAGCAGTGATTTAAGATTTTATCTATTTATTGTTTTTCGCGCATTCGATGTGATCGCGGAGGGCGAAACATCAATAGCTAAAATGCAGATACAGAATATAAATATGAATTATTGACATTGGACAATGCACATTAAAAGAAAAATAATGTTGTCTTTCTTAGTGCAATTTAAGAAAGTGTTCATAACAAAGAATCCAAGATGTGGTCACTTATAGTGAATAGGAGAAAATCAATACAACATAATAATTACAATGCTTAATAGCATGTTCCAAATACTGCTCTACCTGTCTCCACAATTATTAGGAGGCACTTTATATGTTTATAAAGAAGTAGACTCTTTTGTATTTGTACAGTAGATTGTTTCGTTTTCTTACAAACGCCGTAGAAATAAATGAAGCAACTGATATTAAGTAATATAAAGTTGAAAAATTAATAAAGAGGAAACTTCTCCGGCCACTTTTTAGAAACGCTTGTAAAATGAATGGAAATAAAATTGTACCGCACAGGTGCGCTCAAAACCTTTGTCGATATTAACTTTTTATTTATGAAATACACATAGATATACATACATGTATAGCCACTCCGGCTGTGTCTTATTGATCTCTAGTTCTTGGGCTATCATTAACCTCATCTTAGCGATAATTGGAACATTTACAAACTTTAATCGTTAAGTTATAAGTAATAATCAAATCATAACAATAATCTAAATACATCTAAAATTGGAAGGTATGCCTTCAGACGGTAAGCATATCAATATTGTGATATTAAATACCCATCGTTCCATATTCTCTGAAATAAAAAATGAGAATTGAATCTCACGAAATTAATAATTCTAATTGTAGAATAGAAGTTTCAATACGCTAGGTACGGCCTTTTTTCATAAAACGATGTGACTTTATAATGGAGTACGTACTGGTACAACATACAGGTAGGATAAGATTAGCTTCATAATTTCGAAGCGTTATTTATATTTTTAGCAAGTGAATTCTTAATACGTTGCATTTAAGTTTGTGGAGGTGTACAATAAAATGTGTAGTATTTAATAGACTTCTTACTCTACCATCTTAATCGAGGTAGATATTTTGAAATAAAATCAATGGAGTCACGAATAAATTGATTCTTTGAAAAAAAGGGGAGAAAGAATGTTTAATAGTAGATCAATTCAATCAGTGTGATTTGACACGCATCAATACGCAAGAAACAGTAGCGGCATCCCGAGCCCTGGCATAATGCAATTGGAAACCCTGTTGGGATCTTATTATGACCACTACATACCTTGAAGGACATCCAACACCTACCTGCTGCGCTATAGCTTCTACCACCTGTTAAAGCATCCCTTTGTACACAACCTTCTCGTATTTCCGATTAAAAAAGTAACTTTTCCTGTTTTTTTTTTCTGAAGTAATTAATTCGACCCTCATAACCAACAAAGGTGTCGATTCCATAAACAATGTTAAAAACAACATGAATAGATTTTTTCAGTCATCAATATAAAAATTAATATTATGAATTTGTAACAATGAAACAAATCACGGATCAATGACATTTATAAATGCACAAAATAAAAAGCTTCTCTGTCTGAACAGTAGAAGTTTTTGCGTGACCAAATTGAGAGAAACAATTTGTCGTTGGAAGCGAGTGAATAACGAAAGCGTAATTTCTTGCTCGATTCTCTATTTAATTACAAAATCGATTCGTTTCTATAGAATTAATCTACCACTAGGACTACAGAACAGTTTTTCAGGTTTCATTCGTAAAGGGCAATGATTCCTATGGAATTCGTATTACGGCCTTTGAACGTAATGAATAAAACATCGATAGTCGATAACTAGTGGGAGAGGAAGTACACTCGTAATTTTAGTCTTTTGGAACCTACCATTTAGAACAGTATTATTTAAGTAATCCAAATATGTCCTTTGGAGCTTTTTACTGAAACTTAGTTATTTTCTTAGTAAAGTGACAAAAATCTATTTCTAGTTAAGTCATGCCCTTCTTTAATTCACTTCTTGAACATATACAAATGTACTGGTAAGTCCCTCACTGACAATTAATTAATGATCAAATTCTATATTCCTTATAGAACAACTGTTCCATCTCCTTGGGTGTGCCTCAAGATGTCGCGAATTGGAAGACAAGGACATGAAAGGTTAATTTTTTATTTAACTGAAGCGCTCAACCATTACAGTTATTTTAAAGAACAAATAGATTATAGCTCTCAAAGGAGCCGGCAATTCTGTTTTCGGAGCGGCAAATGCAAAAATATTACGTATTCAAACAGACCTAATGGGACATTTAGGGGTGGCAGCGAAGTGAAACGGCAAAGGCCGAAGCTTTTAAGTGTATAATATTTAATTGTGACGCCCTAGGCGTATAATCTCGCCCGGGATAATAGGTTTCTGTTTCGGGACAACCCTCGAAGAGCGACACTTGCGAGTGTGACGCCCTGGAGCCAGTCTCCACTGAAACAAATCGGATTATAATTGAGTTTTTTTATCTCTCGAAGGCTTTTGAGATAAACACTCACGTTTGAGCATTTGTTTCTTTCTCTCGATTTTGGTTTCAAATAACTTATAGTAGGTATATTACCATTCATATATAACTTCACGTAATCTCAAATAATCACTTAATGACTTTGTCAGACATTTAACTCTATCGTTCTAAAGAAATTTTCAAACCCGAACAGGAGACTTGAACGTGAAATAAACATAAAGACGTGAAACGGTTACGTCTGATAGTTGATGACAATATAATAACTTAAGGTCTTCACTGTATACACATAAATCTTGATTTGTGATCTAATATAATAAAGAATAGCTACACTTAGTATATAAATTGTAAACGAATATAGGGAAAAGAAATTGAATTCTCCGTTGAGAAAATGTTCCACGAAAGTAAGCAAAAAACGTGATTCCGTTTATATCTTTTATATCTCGTAAATTGCAGGAGGCGGCAAGCGTTGCATGAAATTGAATAAGCATATTTCGTAAAACGTAGACGTTTTCGGAGACAATTGCCTTACCTCACCTACTCTTCACGAACTTTGTCAATTTTCTTAAAATCCTATTAGAATATCTTCTGTGCGAGACGTGTTTCACTTTTAAATTGCCCTTCTTTGCTCCTTTGAATGTTTTGTGACTGTAACACTTTGTTTTATGAAGTTAACGATATACTATTTCCCTGTTGTTTTTTCATAAATAATACCAGTATAATTATTCGAATAATTCACCTAACACCGCAGAAATAATACTGATCGAATTTTTCTCATCCCTTTTTATCGTTCCCCTGTTGGATATGAGTAATTTCTCACAATGAGCATTTTTAAAGCCATATTTAATCACGCTCACTAACTGGCAGTGGAAGACTTTACGCATCTTCGGAAATACGAGTATTATAGAGAACGCTAAGGTGTTGAGGCTTCCGCACGATTTTCTCTTCACCGATAAAGCGTCATTTGGACATTTTTGGACTCTAGATCTCTAAACCTGACCGTAGACTTAGGCTATCACTGTCGCCCGTGTACCTTTTTATATCCCAATACTGGGCACGCCCTGCTCCACCGTGGAATTATGGAGCGACGGAATAGGGACCGCTCCGTTTCTCATATGTTTTTAACAACCCTTAAAGCCTCACCGGCTAAATACTAAGCGAGGCCGAATGCTGAACATTCCCTCTGCAGCACGGAAACACAAATGCAAATTTACTACTACTGGCGGGACCCCGTCCACAATCTGATCGCGCCGGGTATCATTGACTTTGCTTGTCTTCACATTATACATTTAAATTTAAAGTAATATGATATCACGTGTCACGTGTACCTTATACAGGTGTTAGTTGATCTATGTTAATTGGTTTTTAATGGTTCTCTGTAGTTCACATTATTATTTGTGCAATATCTTCTATGTACATACGGGAAGCTAAGAACACGTCGCAGACAACCCTTCTGCACACAATTTAATAAGCGTTTATGATGTAGCGAGTGGTAGGTTTTTACCAAAGGGTGGATTGCATATTAAATTAGGAAGTGGCATATATATGCGAAGTCCGTTTGATGTCGCTTCCCCGAAGGACTAATGACATTTTCCGGGGCGGCGCACTGGTATTTTGTACGTTCAACGCAAATATGCGAAAATTCACTAATATGAAATTGTGATTGCATTTTGATTTTAACGCTAATAAAAATAACTACGTTATGAAAAACCGACTTCGAAACTAAAAAGTAAAAAATAATAAAGATTTAATATTAATTGTATACTACCTGTTATTTATATGTGCTATTTACTAATAATACTTGAATAATACAGAGTTCGTTTACTAAAATGACGATCGCTCGACTGTGCGGACGGGGGCGTCGCTCGAGGCGGACCGGAGCCGGAGCTTCCAGTTCGTACATCGCGTCCCCGCGGCGCCGACATTCCCCCGACATCGGACGGTCGCGGCGATCGGCGTTATTCGCTAGTGAAACATGAACGAGGGGCCGTCTCATCGTTCACCGCCGCTTTGTTTTAGTCGTCTCTTAATTGCCAACGAAGGACTCGAATCCTACGAAAACCTACGTACTGACCTTAATTTATCAACTATATAGCACGAAGTATAGATAACGATTATTATGTTATTGGCCGTAACAAACACGGAAGTCCTCTCGCCGGGACTTAGATCGTTCGTGGGCGGCGGCGACTCGCTCGGACGAACTACAAGAACAGTTTTTTTTTTTAAACAGCACAAAGGTACATTCAAAGATATATATCACAACGGTTCCTGGCGAGCGCGGCGCTCGCGCTTCTTGCGAAGTAATTGTTGCATAATTAGATCACCTCTAATTGCGTAAAGTAACCCCAGATACAATTAATTAATTAACTTGTAAATAATTTAATGAAACGCACCGTTCAGCCGCAGGGCCCCTCTCGACGACGCGCCGCCCGCCCGTCGCTGCGCGCTAATCGAACAAGCGTTTCATCAGATCAATCGCTTTAACATTATTATACTTATAAAGTCATTAGTTTTTCCTCTGCGGTCGCACTGCAGCAGATTTCTAAACGTAGGTACAACCCCGAGCACATAATGTCAGGTTGCAAGTATAAACTTAAACCGGAGCCGCCGCGCGGCCGACATTAGATACTTATCTCCGTAGTTTGTGTTCTTGAACCGAAGGTACAGCGCACGGCGGCGGCGGCGGCGGCCGGCGCGCGCGTCGCCGGCGTCGGGGAGGATAGGAAATAAAAGTCATAACTGGTTTTCCACTTCATACTCACTGTATGTCTTTATTTGTTATATTTTTTTGTATTTTTTA